>PITA01007604.1:0-47279 GCA_004023965.1 Spilogale gracilis | reverse complement strand
GTTCTTTCCATAGTTTAGCTATTGTGGACATTGCTGCTATAAACATTCAGGTACATGTTCCCCTTTGGATCACTGCATTTGTATCTTTAGGTTAAATACCCAGTAGTGTGATTGCTGGGTCATAGAGTAGGTATTTTCAACTTTTTGAGGAACTGGACACTATTCTTAAGGGGCTTGCATGATGATTCATTTGCCCCAGTGCACAGGGCAAAAGTAGTAGTTTGAAAAGTGCCTGGACTATATGTGAGGGACATTCATTTGTTAATTTTAAAGTAACTAAAGGGCAGGAGACTATTGGGACTCTCTCTAGGGATGGAGGCACTGACAAAGGCTATATTTGTGCATTTCTTTTCTGTTTCTATTACCAGAAGGTATACAGAGTCCCTGTACTCTCCTACTGCCCTACTAAAGCCAGCAGGCACGCCTTGGCCCTACACTTACCCAAAGCCAGTGAGAGTTCACAGTTCACATGGGTGATGCTCCTTGATTCCCTGCCTCTGGTGGCCCAGGGGGCTTGCATTTCTGGGCCTCATGGGACTGAACTAAGCAGAGATTGTTTTGTGCAGGCCTCCACCCCTCTCCAGGGCACTGCACAGATAGCACACTGAAGCATATCCCCACTCTTCTGGTGACTCACTCCTTCAAGACTGGAAGAGATAGCTGTTTTGTCCAATACATAAAAACAAACACAAAGTCAAGCAAAATGAAGAAATGGAGGAATGTATGTTCCAAAGGAAAGAACAAGATAAAACTCCAGAAAAAAAAATTTAAAAAAATAAAGAAACAAAGGGAAATATTTTGCTTGATAAGGAATTCAAGACAATTGTCATAAAGGTTCTGGGAGAAGAATGGATGAACACAGAGAGAACTTTAATAGGGAGATAGACAATATAAGGAAGCACCAACAGAAGTCACAGAGCTAAAGAATGTAATAATTTGAAAAATACACTAGAAGGGTTCAATAGCAGAGCAGGTGAAAACAGAAAAAAAAGAATTGGCTATCTGGAAGACAGGATAGAGGAATCACCTAAATGAAATAGCAAAAAGAAAATAAATAAGTAAAAAAAATAAGATCACTTAAGAGACCTAACGGACTGCATCAAGTAGAATAATATTCACATGATAGGTGTTCCAGAAAGAAAAGAGAGATAGCAGGAGACAGAAAACCTATGTGAAGATATAATGCCAAAAAAAAAAAAAAAAAAAAAAAAAGGCTATCACCTTAACTTGTTGAAGGAATAGACATTCAGATCCAGAAAGCTTAGAAATTCCAAATAAATGAACCCAAAAAGATCCACACCAAGACATATGATAATTAAAATATCAGAAGTTAAAGATTCTTAAAAGCAGTAAGAATCTTAAGAACAACTTGTTATGTACAAGGGAATTCCTCTTGTAAGAGTATCAGCAGAGTTTTCCATTGAAAATGTGCAGACCAGAGAGTGGCATGATATATTCAAAGTGCTAAAAGCCAAAGTCTTCCAACCAAGACTATTTTCACTGACAAGGCTATCATTCAGTATTGAAGGAAAAATAAAAGTTTTCCAGATAACCCCAAACTAAAGGAGTTGAGAAACTAAACAAGCAGCCAAAGAGGGAGAACAAAAGAGAGAGGCCAATCAAGAAACAAACTTTTAACTACAGAGAACAAACTGATGGTTACCAGAGAGAAGATGGGGGTTGGGAATGGGTTAAACAGGTGATAAGGATTAAGGAGTCCATTTGTGATAAGCATTAAGTGTTGAATGGAAATATTGAATAATCATATGGTACACCTGAAACTAATATTACACTGTATATTAACTGACTGGAATTTAAATAAAAACTTAAATAAATAAAAAAGGAAAAAAAAACTAGCCTCTATATCACCACTTCTACATCAGTCTTATAAGAAATGTTAAAAAGACTTCTATGAGTGGAAAAGATAAGGCACTAATAAGTAGTAAGAAAACATGAAAGTAAAAATGTTACTGGTGAAGATAAATATATATTAAAGCTAGTAGACTAATTGCTTACAAACTAGCATGAAATTTAGAAGACAAAAAATAGTGAAAATAACAAAAAGGTGTAGAATGTGACATCGGACACATAGTAGAATGTGACATCGGACACATAGAAGGGGGGAAGAGAAGTAAAAATGTAGAACTTGAGAATGCATTCAAACTTTCTGTCTACTTAAAATAACTGTAGATACATATACAGGTTGATATACCTAAGCCTCCTGGTAATTACAAAGCAAAAGCCTAGATTAGATATACAGAAAGTAATGAGAATGGAATTTAAACATAACACTAAAGAAAGGCATTGAACTACAAGGGAAGAGAGCAAGAGAAGAAGAAACAGAGAGGAACTATAAAACACACGAATAAGTACAATGCCTATCTATAATTACCTTAAACGTAAATGGACTGAACTCTTCAAGACATAGAGTAGAAGAGTGAATTTAAAAAAAGGAGGGGACTCTATATAGAGAGAGAGCCTAAAAAGCTAATCTCAGATGAGAGGGCACAAAGATGGAAAATAAAGGGAGCAAAAATTTTTATGCAAATAGAGATGAAAGAAAGTTGGGACAGTTATATCAGACAAAATAGACCTTAAAACAAAGGCTGTAGGGATGCCTGGTTGTTTCAGTTGGTTAAGCATCTAACCAGCTCAGGGTCCTCTTTCACTGTGCTCAGCAAGGAGTCTGCTTTTCCTCCTCTCCCGCTGCAACTCCCCTGACTCATGCTTACTTACGCTCTCTATCAAATCTTATTTAAGGGATGCCTGGGTGACTCAGGCAGTTAAGCCTCTGCCTTCAGCTTAGGTCATGAACTCGGAGTCCTGGGACTGAATTGTGCATCAGGCTCCTTGTTCATGAGGGAGCCTGCTTCTCTCTCTGTCTATCACTCCTTCTGCTTATGCTCTCTTTCTTTCTCTTTCTCTCTGACAAATAAGTAAAATCTTTAAAAAACAAAGCATTTTTTAAAAGACTGTAATAAAAGGGAAAAAAATGGGCGATACATAATGATCGAGGTCAGTCCAGCAAGAAGATATATAATTTATACATATATATTGGTACCCAACATAAGAGTACCTGAATATATAAAACAAATATTAACAGACATAAAGGGAGAAATTGAAAGCAAGTCAATAATAGTAAGGGACTTAAATCCCTGCTTACATTAATGGACAGATTATCAAGACAGAAAATCAACAAAGAAACATCAGTCTTAAATGACACATTAGACCAGAGGGACATAATAGATATATAGAGAACCAGAGTTCTTAAGTGCACATGAAACATTCTCCAGGAGAGATTATATATTAGGTCATGATACAAGTCTCTAACATCCTTTACAACCAAATGGTATGAAACTAAGTATCAGTTACAAGAGAAAACTAGAAAAATTACAAATATATAGTGATTAAAACAACATGCTACTGAACAACCAATGATAGAACATGAAGAAATCAAAGAAGAAATAAAATGCTTTGAGACAAATGAAAATGGAAATACAATAAACCAAAATCTATGGGAGGTAGCAAAAGCAGTTCTAAGAGGGAAGTTCACAATGATATAGACCTATCTCTAGAAAAAGAAAATTTTCAAACACTCTAACCTTACACTTAAAGGAACTAGAAAAAGGAGAGCAAACAATACCCAAAGTCAGAAAAATGAAAGAAATAAAAGATCAGGGCAGAAATAAATGGAGTAGAGACTAAAAACACAGCAAAAAAAAAAAAAATCAATGGAACTAAGAGCTGGTCCTTAGAAAAGGTAATCAAAATAGACAAAACTTTCACTAGATTCACTGGGAAAATAGAGGGCCATATAAATGAAATAAGAGAGAGAAGTTACAACTAATACTATAGAAATACAAAAGATCACAAGAGACTACTCTGAACAATTTTACACCCACAAATTGAACACCTAGAAAAAAAAAAGTGGATACATTCCTAGAAACCTATAACCTTCCAAAACTGAATCAGGAAGGAAAATAAAATCTGAATAGAAATGTTACTAGTAAGGATATTGCATCAGTAATGAAAAACTTATCAATAAATAAAAGCCCAGGACCAGATGGCTTCACTGATCATTCAAAGAAGATATAACATCTTTCTCAAACTCTTTCAAAATTTGAAGAGAAGAGAGTTCTTCTAAACTTCTTTTATTATGCAGCATTACCTTGGTATCAAAACTGTACAAAGACAACACAAAAAAGGGGGGGGGATTACAGGCCAGTATCACAGATGAACAATGATGCAAATATCTTCAACAAAATATTAGCACACCAATTCAACAATGCAGTAAAATAATTGAATATCATGATTAAGCAGGATTTATTACCATAATGCAGGGATGGCTCAACATCTGCAAATCAATTAAGGTGATATACCACATTAACCTAATAAAGGATAAAAATCATATGAACATCTCAATAAATGTAGACAGCACACTTGACAAAATCCAACATCCATTTATGATAAAAACCTCTCAACATGGGTGTGGGGTATGGGCAATGAATCTTGCAACACTGAAAAAATAAAACAAATTTAAAGTAAAAAAAAAAAAAACCTCTCAACAAAGTGTGCATAAAGGGAATAAATCTCAACATAATAAAGGCCATATGTGAGCAGCCCACAGCTAACATCTTTACTCTAGGATCAGGAACAGAAGGATGCCCATTCTAACCACTTTCATTCAACATAGTAATAAAAATTTTAGTCACAGCAATTAAGCAAGAAAAGGAAATAAAAAGTATCCAACTTGGAAAGGAAGAAGTACAATTGTCACTCTGTGGATTACATGATTTTATATATAGAAAATCCTGAAGACTCCACCCAAAACTGTTAGAACTAATAAATAAACTCAGTCAAGTTACAGAGTACAAAATCAATATACAAAAATCTGTTGTTTCTGTAATTAACAATTAACTATTAGAGAAGGTAAGAAAATCCCACTTACAGTTGCATCAAAATAAAATACCTGGAATAAATTTAACCAAGGAGGTAAAAGATCTGTACACTGAAAACTAGGACACTGATGAAAGAAACTGAAGAAGATACAAATAAATGGAATAATATTCCATGCTCACAGACTGTAAGAATCAATATGTGAGTGTCCATACCCAAAGCAGTCTTTGTATTCAATGCAATCCCTATCAAAATTCTAGTGACTTTTTTCATAGCAATAGAATAAATAGTCCTAAAATTTGTATGGAACCACAAAAGATCCTGAATAACCAGTGCAGTATGGAGAACAGAGCTAGAAATATGCTTCCTGATTTCAAACTATATTATAAAGCTATCATAATCAAAACAGTATGATATTCATACTGAAACAGATACATAGATCATAGAATAGAATAGCCCAACAATATGTAAGAGATCACACACATATACAGTCAGTTAATTTCTGAAAAAGGAGCCTAGAACATACAGTGAGGAAGGACAGCCTCTTCAGTAAATGGTGCTGGGAAACTGGACAGTCACATGCAAAAGAATGAAATTAGACTACCATCTTACACTATACATAAGAATTAACACAAAATGGATTAAAGACTTGAATGTGAGACCTAAAACTATAAAATTCCTATAAAAAAACATAGGTAGGAGTGCCTGGGTGGCTCAGCTGTTAAGCGACTGCCTTCAGCTCAGGTCATGATCCTGGAGACCCGGGATGGAGTCCCACATTGGGCTTCCTGCTCGGCGGGAAGCCTGCTTCTCCCTCTCTCACTCCCCCTGCTTGTGTTCCCTCTCTGGCTGTGTTTCTCTCTGTCAAATAAATAAAATCTTAAAAAAAAAAAAAGAAAAGAAAAGAAAACATAGGTAGTTGGCTCCTTGTTATTCATCTTGGTGGTGATTTATTGGATGTGACTCCCAAAGCAAAGGCAATGAAAGGAAAAATAAACAGGTAGGACTATATCAAACTAAAAACATCTATATGGCACAGAAAAGCATCAACAAAATGAAAAAGCAATCTTTGGAATGGGAGAAAATATTTGCAAGTCATATATATGATAGGAAGTTAATATCCAAAATGTTAAAGCAACTCATATGCTTAGTAGCCAATATTAGTCAATTAGAAATAGGCAGAAAAATCTGATTAGACATTTTATCAAAGATGACCTATAAATGGCCAATAGGTGTATGAAAAATGCTCAGGATCACATTAATAATCAAGAAAAAGCAAATTAAAAACAATAGCCAAGATATGGAGACAATCTAAGTGCCCATCAATGGATGAATATAAATGTGGTGTGTATATATATTATAGAACACTACTCAGTCATAAAAAGTATTTTGCCATTTACAACAACATGGATGGACCTTGACAGTATTATTTCAAATG
Organism: Spilogale gracilis; assembly: GCA_004023965.1. Lineage (NCBI taxonomy): Eukaryota > Metazoa > Chordata > Mammalia > Carnivora > Mephitidae > Spilogale > Spilogale gracilis. The sequence goes on along the minus strand of PITA01007604.1, from coordinate 40,945 downwards.
AAATAAATCAGCCAAAGAAAGACAAATATTGTGTGATGCTTTCCCATATATGTGGAATCTAAGAAACAAAATTAAACTTATAGATACAGAAAAGAGAATGGAGAAGAGCTTTTGGGCTAGGTGAAATGTGTGACAGGAATCAAGGGGTGCAAACTCTCTGGTATAAAATAAGTCATAAGGATAGAACATACAATATATGGCTGTAGTCAAGAATATTGTGTGCTGATTTGAAAATTTCCAAGAGCGTAAATCTTAAAAACTTCTTATCATGAGACAAAAAAATTAACTGTGTGGTAATAAATGGTAAATAGACTTATTGTGGTAATCACCTTCTGTTTCACAGGGCTTACAAATATTGAATAATTGTTACACATGTGAAACTGATTATGTAACTAACTGAATTATGTAAATATACCTCAATAAATGTATTTAGTAATCTGAAGTACATTTGTTTTAGTCAACAACATGTTTTTTAATTAACATATAATGTATTACTTATTTCAAGGGTACAGGTTTGTGCATCATCAGTCTTACACAATTCATAGAACTCACTATAGCACATACCCTCCTCAATGTCCATCACCCAGCCACCCTATCCCTCCCTCCCCACACCCAGCAGGCCTCAGTTTCTTTCCTGAGATTAAGAATCTCTTATGGTTTGTCTCCCTCTCCAGTGCCATCTTGATTCAATTTTTCGCTCTCCTCCCTGCACCCTGACTCTCAGATTTCTCATATCAGAGAAATCATATAATAATTGTCTGACTAACTTATTTCCCTTAGCATAATACCCTCAAGTTCCATTCATATTGTTGCAAATGGCATAACTTGGGGGTTTTTTGATGGCTGCATGGTACTCCATTGTGTGTGTGTGTGTGTGTGTGTGTGTGTGTGTGTGTGTGTACCACATCTTTATCCATTCATCTGTTGATGGGCATCTAGGCTCTTTCCATAGTTTTGCTATTGACCCTATAAATATCGGGGTGCTTGTGCCCCATCAGATCAGTACATTTGTATTTTTAGGGTAAATACCCAGTGGTGCGATTGCTGAGTCATAGGATACCTCCATTTTCCACTTTTTGAGGAACCTTCATACTGTTTTCCAGAGTGGCTGCACCAGTTTCAAAACATATTTTTAATGTTATCAGGCACAGGTAAGCCAGCAGGAGTAGAGCTTAAAATCTGACCAAGATTCTCTTTATCAAATCCAAGCATCAGTCCAAAAGAGGGGTGCTTTTTTGTTTTGTCCGCTTAGGAAGAAGACTCTTGAATTTTATGCACAGGTGGCATATGAGGTGTGGAATGAATGTGGGCTGATTATATAATTGGTTTACTTATTTTCCTGTCCATATTTTTTTTTAATTTTTAGATTTTGCCATATTTTTGCTTTTGTTTTGGAGAATAATGGTTTTATGAAATATCTTGTATATGTGTCCATCTGCATGTTTTCTTTCCATGTGTGAACATCTGTAGGGTGCAATTGCTAGGCAATAAGCTATGCAAATATTCAACATTATAAGAAAATATCAAATTAGCATTTACTAATTTGTATTTTCATCAGTAGTTTGTGAACATTCCCATTGTTCCTGAACTTGGCCAGCTGTGGTGCTATCAATGCTTTTAATTTTTGCCAATTTTTAATTATACCATGATTTTATAAATGGATTGGTCATCTTGTTAATTTCCATGAAAAATGCATTGAAAATTTTAATAAGACTACATTTAGTCTAGAGATCATTTTACGGGAAATCAATAATGCTATGATATTTAGGTGATCAAGAAAGTATTACATCTTCTTTTTGTATCTTCTTTATTGTTATTGCTCTAAAGTTTAGGATTTTCTCCATAAAGATCTTGCACACCATTCATTAGATTCATTCATATGTACCTAATATTTAGCTCCATTTATCCATATGCATTTTTTGCAGTTTTTCATGGTTTTAAAAATTACATTTTAACTTTTGCTCTATATAAAATATAATAATTAATTTGGGAAAATGATCTTATATCCACCAACTTTGCTGAACTCTTGGTATCTTTTCAGTTTTCTAAGTACACAGACCCCCCAAAATCTGTTAATGCCTAATAATATGATTCTTGTCTATATTTTTAATGTATTCAACTTATTTTTGTTCTTGTCACACAGCAGGCACATTTATGTACAATATTAAACAGAAATGGTGAAATTTGTCATTTTTTCTCTAGCTCTGAATTGTCAAATCAAGTATTTCTATTCTTCTTGACTACTAAGCATTATTTTATTAATTACACTTGACCAGGCCTTACTTTATTTTGTACTTGTTTTATAAATATAAATATAATGATACTATGTGTCAGTCTTTTTATAAGTTTTTATATACACTTAGTCTTTTTCTAACATTTATATTCAAGTTAGTTAATATAGAGTATAGTATTATTTTCAGGAGTAGAGTTTAGTAGTTCATGACTTACATATAACATCCAGTGTTCATCCCAACAAGTGCCCTCCTTAATACCCATCACCTATTTTACTCATCCCCCTACCCACCTCCCCTCCAGCAACCTTTAGTTCTCTATAGTTAAGAGTCTTTTCGGGTTTGCCTCCTTCTGTTTTTTTGTCTTATTTTAGTTTTCTTTCCTTTTCCCTTTGTTCATCTGTTTTCTTAAATTACCCACTTGAGTTAAATCATATGCTATTTATCTTTTTTCTGACTGATTTATTTCACTTAGTGTAATACATTCTAGTTCCATCCACTTCCTTGCAAAAGGCAAAATTTCTTTCTTTTTGATGGCTGAATAATATGCCATTGCATATGTATACCATTTCTTCTTTATCCATTCATCAGTCCATGGACATTTAAGCTCTTCCAATAATTTGTTGATAACACTGCTATAAACTTTGGGGTGCATGTGCCCCTTCAAATCAGCATTTGTATATCTTTTGGATAAATACCTAGCATTGCAATTACTGGGTTGTAGGCAGTTCTTATTTTTAACTTTTTGAGTACCTCCATACTGCTTTCCAGAGTGTTTGCACCACTTTTCCTTCCCATGAAGAGTGCAAAAGGGCTCCCTTTTCTCCACATCCTCACTAACATGTGTTTCCTGTGTTGTTAATGTTAGATATTCTTTTTTTTAAAGATTTTATTTATTTATTTGACAGAGAGAAAGAAACACAGCTAGAGAGGGAACACAAGCAGGGGAAATAAGAGAGAGAGAAGCAGGCTTCCTGCCAAGCAAGGAGCCTGATATGGGGCTCAATCCCTGGTCTCTGAGATCATGACCTGGGCTGAAGGCAGTCACTTAACCAACTGAGCCAGCCAGGCACCCCTAATTTTAGCTATTCTGACAGGTGTAAAGTAACATATCACTTTGGTTTTTATTTGCATTTCCTTTATGGTGAATGAGTGATGTTGAGCAATTTTTCATGTATCTGATAGCCATTTCTATGTCTTCAGAGAAATATCTGTTCATTTTTCCTGCCCATTTCTTAACTGGATTATTTTTTGGGTGTTAATTTTGATGAGTTTCTTATAGATTCTGGATAATAGCCCTTTATCTGATACGTCAATTGCAAATATCTTCTCCAAATCCATTAGTTGCTTTTTAGTTTTACTGATTGTTTCCTTTGTTGTGCAGAAAATTTTTATCTTGATGAGGTCCCAATAGTTCATTTTTTCTTTTGTTTCCTTTGACTCCAAAAATGTGCCCAATAAGAAGTTGCCAGATTAAGGAGTTTGCTGTCTGTTTTTTCCTCTAGGATTTTGATTATTTCCTCCTTAGCTCTTTCATCCGTTGTGAGTCTATTTTTGTATATGAGAAAGTGGTCTGGTTTCATTCTTCTACATGTTGCCAACCAGTTTTCCTGACATCATTTATTGAAGAGACTTTTTTTTTAAGATTTTATTTATTTATTTGACAGAGGGAGATCACAAGCAGGCAGAGAGGCTGGTAGAGAGAGAGGAGGAAGCAGGCTCCCCACTGAGCAGAGAGCCTGATGCGGACCTCAATCCCAGGACCCTGAGATCATGACCTGAGCCAAAGGCAGAGACTTTAATCCACTGAGCCACCCAGGTGCCCAAGACTCTTTTGTTTTTAAGATTTTATATAGTCAAGAAATACAGAGTGCACATGAGCAGTGGGGAAGAGAGTGGGACTGCACTGAATGTGCAGATTGTTTTTGATAGTATAGATATTTTAACAATATTTGTTCTTTCAACCTTAAGCATGGAATTTTTTTCCACTTGTTTGTGTATTCTTCAATTTATTTTGTAAGTGTCTTATAATTTTCAGATTATAGATTTTTTACCTCTTTGCTTAGGTTTATTTCTAAGCATCTTATGGTTTTTGGTGCAATTGTAAATGGGATTGATTCCTTGATTTATTTTTCTGTTGCTTCATTACTAGTATATAGAAATCCAACAGATTACATTGATTTTATATCTTGCAACTTCATTGGATTAGTGTATCAGTTCTAGCAATTTTTTGGAGTCTTTTAGGTTTTCTACAAAGTATCATGTCATCTGCAAAGAGTGAAATTTCAACTTCTTCCTTGCCAAGGTGGATGCCTTTTATTTCTTTTCTATTTGATTGCTGAGGCTGGGGCTTCCAGCACTATATTGAACAACAGTGTGTAGAGTGGACATCCCTGTTGTGTTCCTCACCACAGGGAAAAGGCTCTCCATTTCTCTCCATTGAGGATGATATTAGCTGTGGGTCTTTCATATATGGCCTTTATGATGGTGAGGTATATTCCCTCTATCTCTACTTTTTTGAAGGTTTTTATCAAGAAAGGATTCTGTGTTTTTTCAAATGCTTTTTCTGCATCTTTTGAGCACATATGATTCTTACCTTTTCTTTTATTAATGTCATGTGTCATATTGATTTGTTTGGGTTATTGAACCATCCCTGCAACCCAGAAATAAATCTCACTTGATCATGGTGAGCGATCCTTTGTACTGTTGGATCCTGTTAACTAGTATCTTGTTGAAAGTTTTTATATCTGTGTTCATCAGGGATATTGGTCTATAATTGTCTTTTTAAGTGGGGTCTTTGGTTTTGAAATAAAGGTAATGCTGACCTTGTAGAATGAGTTTGGAAGTTCTCCTTCCATTTCTTTCTTTCTTTCTTTCTTTCTTTCTTTCTTTCTTTCTTTCTTTCTTTCTTTCTTTCTTTCTTCTTTCTTTCTTTTTTTAATAGCTTCAGAAGAGTAGGTATTAACTTTTTGGTAGAATTCCTCTGGGAAGCCATCCAGTCCTAGACTCTTTGTTGGGAGATTTTTGGTTACTGATTCAATTTCTTTGCTGCTTATAGGTCAGTTCAAATTTTCTATTTCTTCCTATTTCAGTTTGATAGTTTATATGTTTCTAGGAATTTATTGATTTCTTCCAGATTCCCTAATTTTTGGACTCAATAAATATATTAGCTATGGCTATTATAAGGTAGGGACAATAGATGCATGAATATACCTTCAGGTGTCCTGAAATTGAAAGTAAATAAATATATATTTAAGCCACTTTAAAAACTGAGGGCTAAATAAAATGAAATATTATCATTTTTGTGTTGCTTTGGATACAGTCATTCTCAGATTGGAAACCTTTCTTATTTCATCTTTTTTCTGATAATTTCACTCCTAGGACAATCTCTTTAGCATATGATCATATGGTTTCTGCTTAGCTGCTTCCAGTGTCAAGAATCTCCCAAGCTATCATAGCAGTTTCTTCTATTATATAATATATTAGAAAATTTTTCATCTTAATGATATGCTTATTTATAAGTTATGCTACTATTCTTAGTTCTAGTCTTAGAGTCACACAAAAAAAATAGCAGTCAGTGTCTATTCTGGTTACTATTAATGCTTAACAAACCACACCAAAACTTAGCAGTGTGAAATTGACATTAATTTTCCATGCCGTTTTGTGAGTCAGGATTTTGAGGAGTATCATTGGGCATATTTATTATTCCCTGTGGTATCTGCTGAGCTCAGAGTTATCCAGATGGTGGGTAGGCTGGTCTGGGGAACCTAAATGGCATTATTTACATATTAGGAACATTATTTACATATCAGGTACACCCTCTCTAGCATGGTGGTCTCAGGGTTTAGTTGGACTTCTCGCATGGTAACTGGCTTCACTCAGAGCAAACATCCCAACAGCATCAAATTACATGGATTTTTCTGACATTCTTGCAGAAGCCACTTAATGCTATACTTCATTAATCAAAACAGTCACAAGTCCACAAAGATTAGGAGCAAGGAAACTTTGCCTTTCAGTGAGAGGTGTATAAAAAAATGGGTGTAGTATGATTCTGGCTGAGGGACCTCAGCCCTTAGAGCAGAAAAAGCTCTGCATATGGCAAAGAAGTTTATAAAACACTATTTAGAATGAGTTCTAAGTCATAACCTAAGGGGCTAGAGATGACTGCCTAGCAGCTGGTCCTCTTTGGAATGAATCATTCATTGTCAGATGAGACTATGGGCAGTAGCAGCCATAATTGTCTATCTATTTGAAAAATGAAATCTTCAGAGCAAAACTGTTGTGGTATTGTTTTGCATATAAATAACATTCAGAAGCCTGAATGGAAACAAAACAATCTTAAGATTACTTATATTAACCAAATAAAAACAGGAAGTAGAGAGACAGATTCATTTTTCCTCATTACAATTAGCAAGTACACTTGCTTAGGCTTTTGCTTATGATGTCCAGAATTTAAGAATCTCAGCAAGCAAAACTGGAAATGTCTGTGCCCTTAAAATGTAGAGCCTTCTTTTATTATTGTATAACATAAATGACTAACAATTGTGACATAGCTCCCTATTTCTCCCCAGGTTTCCACCAATGCCTGGCTAATTGCCAAAAATAGATTAGTTATCTTATGCTCTTGGTTTGGGTTGGAATATGAAAATAAATTAAGTTGGTAACCATATAGGCATGACAGAGATCATCAGAGGTCTTTTTGTTTGTTTTGGAGAAACTGAATAGGAGCCTTTTATATGACTCTTCTCATTATCAAATGGTGGTTTAATAAAAAGAAAAGTCATAATTTTACTGGCTAAAATAAACCTGCAGCCTGATGGGATTTGTGGGCTTCAACTTTGTGACTTTATTCTGGAGCATCATATTTGTAAAAAAGAAAAATTTAAAAAAGAGGGGAAAAAAAGATTTCCTCTTTCTTTTCAAGGCTGCAAAGTCAATATCTGTGTCTCCTTCTGGCCCTACACATATATAAACCTACCTTACCACCCACGAGTTAGAGAAAAGTTCTCACTATTTACCAGCTCTTCTAAGGACATGTTTCTCAGTGGGACCACATAATCGTAAGTCTCAGTGGGATACTGTGCAAGTCAAGTGATATATGGAATATAAACATCTGTCTACTTGGAGAGAGAGCATACTCACTTCACTTATGCCCTTCATTAACTTTCTGAGGTCGGGTTTATTGTTTTGGAAACTGGGTTAATATGAATATGGTACATGATGATTTCATTTATACATAGCGTAATATATAAGCCTATATACAAGCTATGATGTTGTGATTCCCCAAACAGTATACTGTGTGTGGTAGTCTAGGCAGGAGACATGAGAAGTGCAGACAATTCACATTAATTGAACGCTTAGTATGTTCCAACACTTTTATTCTGTTCAACCCTCTTTACAAGTAGAAAACAAATCTCAAAGTTGGTGTAGTTTACAAATATGCATGGAAACACTGACAATACAGTGTCTTGAATGTCCTATACCATGAATGGTATGAGTAGCCTACAGCAATTAAATATTACCTCAGGCAGGCATGATTACCTCAAGCAAGCTTTACTTCATAGAGGAGTAAAGCCTTGGAATGGATTTGAATGGTATAATTGAAGTAAGTCTATAGTTGACAGTATGATTGTCATGGGAAGAACTAGATAAGAGAATATTTTCTCCTAAGACAAATTTTCACCAAATTAGTATATAGATAAACTCTCAGGTCATCTGGTGTCATGAATTATAATATGTAAAAATGCATGTTCTTGTGCAAGAGTAGTTTTTTTTTGCTTTTTGTGTGGTTTTTTTTGTTTGTTTGTTTTGCTTTGTTTTGTTTTGTTTTTTTGAGGTATAAGGAGGAGAAGGAAGGTGAAGGACCTGTAGAAAATTGTTTTTGCTTCACAGGCCTTCCCAGAAATGTCTCTGAAACCCTATGAATCATGGAGGGAAGCTTTGCTCCCTTTCTCTGCTCTGTGTAAGTCATTGTAAAGCTCGATAGTTGCAGGATGTAGGACAATAGGAGAGATTATTTCCAGGGAGTACTAGTAATGATACAGAGTATGAAAATAGTTAAACAGGACAAAAGAAAAACCTCAAACAGATCAATTGAGCAGAGAGCTGATGTGCATATAAAAGAATTCCCATCTGGAAACCAGAGGGCTGAAGTTCTGAAGGAAACTTCAGGGCCCCAGCCAGACAGTGTCTGTCATGCAAAAGGCCTCAGTGATGGAAGGAACAGGAAATGTCATCAAAAAACTAATGAGACTGTCAAGTTTCAGCTAGAATTAGATGAAAGCCTGCTTCACTTGCAGGGGACAGTCCTAGTTAGAAGATGAGGCGCCAGAACAGAGCTTGAAGAATGGGATGTTTAAGATAGATTTTTAAATCTCCTCTTATTCGCCTACACCCTCTATACTACATTTAAGAACAATAACTTCAAAGTATCTGGCAACCCAGAATAGTTGGCATTTCTCTTTGGAGAATGACTGTTCAAAAAGGTGCCTGGGACCTCCAATTTCAAGAGGGAAAGTTTACCTGCATCACGTATAACTTGGGAAATTGGGGCCTTTATAGGACATAATTGTGGAGGATAATTTCAAAGAAATCAGTGTGTGTGTGTGTGTGTGTGTGTGTGTGTGTGTGTGGTGTGAATTTGACCCAAATGCTAGCCTTGGTTTTCTTTCTAAACACATTTGAGGATGTTAGTGGCCAAAGGGTCTGACAGAACTTGTTGTGTACATCTTCTAAGATTTCAGGTTAAAAGCCACATATGTAATTGATCTACTTCTAGAATTGTCTACTACCTACATAAATTTCCTATATATTATTTATATTTTTCTATTTATTTTATAAATAATCCAAATAGAAGATTACTAAAAGTATGTTAATTGGCTATGTTCCTTTTATAATTTCCTTGTGTCCTCAGGCACCTCTCAAAGTATTTATGTTGCTCACTATATATATAGCTTTATATATACAGTTTTATATGTATAATTGCATGTTATATATATAGCTATATCTATAGCATGCATATAAATTACATGTTATATATACATGTGTATTTTTGGTACCAATAAATCATATTTTCACAGAGCTTTAGGCTAGGTCAGATAATGCTTAAAGTATTGAAGGGCATTTCTTTCCATAAAAATCCCTGAGGTCAAGCCATGACAGAGACCACATTTGCCTTTGTTCCTCTTTGGTCTTTCTGCATCCATAGCTTTCTGCTCTGCCCTGCATCTTGTGGTGTATTCTGATACTGACCGCTCATTATGATGTCTGTGCTTTCATAAAGTCATTTTCCCTTGTCAGAATAAAAATTGTTTTGATCCATCACTACCTCTCAGTTTTTGTAGGAGGTATGAGTTGTCATTTTTGAGTCCTGTGCCCTGTTTGTTGTTTTAGTGTGAAATGTATTGGAGACTTTTCTCCAGTTGTTCCTTTAACCTTGAGAATTTATAACTTTTGAAATACATTTTCCTTCTCTTTGTACCAACTTTTGAAGTCTCTGTTTTGGCCCTTATCATTTCTCACCAAGATATGGTATCACTTTTAAATTTATCTCCTTGAGGGGCGCCTGGGTGGCTCAGTTGGTTGGGCGACTACCTTTGGCTCAGGTCATGATCCCAGAGACCTGGGATCGAGCCCCACATCAGGCTCCCTGCTTGGCGGGAAGCCTGCTTCTCCTTCTCTCACTCCCCCTGCTTGTGTTCCTTCTCTAGCTGTGTTTCTCTCTGTCAAATAAATAAAATCTTTAAAAAAAAATATCTCCTTGACTCTAGATTCTTTTCTTCTCAAATTTATCATATACCATGGTTCCAAAGAGTAATCATTTTAAAATTCAAATATGATTGTGATATGTTCAGTTAAAATCTTCTATGATTTCACATTACCTACATTATAATTACAAATGAAATTGGTAGGTATATAATGCCTTACACAGTCTTTTCTGACCCTCCTTCATCAGGCTCTTCTTCTTTCATTCTTGATTAACTTCGCCTTCTCTTTCCCCTCCATTTCCAGATACTTCAATGACTCTCCTCATCTGTAAGGCAACTTTTGTTTCCAACATGTACTCTGGTTTTAATTTAAGAAATCAACAGTACATGAAAAAGGAAAGGAGAAACTTTTACCTGTCCTTTATTATATATGCCCTGACTTAGAGTACCATAGACTCTAGTGGTCTGAGAGCCAGCAGAATCCCTTTGCTAGGTAAGTGAGAAAGAGTAAATTTTGTTTATGTTTTGTTTTTGTTTGTTTATTTTTTAAATATTTAATCTATTTATTTGACAGAGAGAAACAGAGCTAGAGAGGGAACACAAGCAAGAGTGAGAAGCAGGCTTAGGAAGCCCTATGCAGGGCTTGATCCCAGGACTCCAAAATCATGACCTGAGCCCAAGGCAGATGCTTAATGACTGAGCCACCAGGCATCCCAAGAGTAACTTTGCAAGGCAACTCTTCTATGGTCAATTCCATTCTCTCTCCTTTTCTGGTCAAATTTCTAACCCCAAGGATTGTAACTTCCTGGGAAAAACTGGGAAAAGAGCTGTTAGAAATCATTAAAAATGTGCAGATGGATATGAGTGGTCACATATTATATCCAGGCAGGTGAACTCTCCACAATTAGAATGCTGTTGGTGTGACAAAACAAGAAAAAAACTAGTGATGGTTTATCTAGATATTTTGGTTTTGTTTTTAACTTTCCCATCAATTCATAATATCAGAGAATCAGTTAGTAGATATGAACATTATCTAACAGATCAGACTTGTGTTAGAAAATTATTTTCTAGAGGCAGTTGTTTGCATTATCTAGCCCTTGAGCTGTAGAATTGAGAAAGAGATTCAAACAATACCTAAAGCCCATGAAGTAGAGACGAATAATCCTATAAGCCAACAAAAGTTTTTAGTCTGGGCTGAATTTATTTTATTGAAAGAGAAGTATAAGGAAATAAAACTAAAATGTGGGACTGGAAGGAAAAAATAATGCCATATAAGGGAAATAAAATAATATCTTACCTTAAAACTAAAGGGGAGGAGCGCCTGGTTGGCTCAGTTGGTTAAGGGGCTGCCTTCAGCTCAGGTCATGATCCTGGAGACCCGGGATCGAGCCCCACATCGGGCTCTCTGCTTGGTGGGAAGCCTGCTTCTCCCTGTCTCACTTCCCCTGCTTGTGTTCCCTCTCTAGCTGTGTTTCTCACTGTTAAATAAATAAAAAATCTTAAAAAAAAAAAACTAAAGGGGAAATAGATACCTAGGAAAATAGTACATTTCAGGTAGCTAAGAAAATATGTTTTATAGCCTTAGGGAAGCTCAATAACAGAAGTATAACAAAATGAAGAACAAAAAAATATAAAATAAAGAATTAGGATAAATTGAAAAACGAATAGGTAAAGATCTGCTAGAAAATCAACAAACACTTCATTAACAGTCACATTGGAGTGAGTATGAGGACATAATAGACAAAATCAAATTAGATATATGTAGAGAAATCTGAGCTAGAATCAAAAAGAAAACTGATGCAGAAGGTTTGTATTTGAATAGATTGAAGATTTACTACATGCCAAGCTTTATATAGGATTTACCTATTAGATCTAATTTACATATTATATAGACAGTTAATCCCAATAACAACTCTGGGAGGTAGGCCATATTATCTTCTTTTATTTACAGATGAGAGCATAAGAGTTTAGGTAGTTAACTTTCCCAAGTTTAGACAGATGGCAAGTAGAGGAGCTGTTGACTACAGGTTAGATAAAATGTCATTAACTATTCTTCTTACAAAAACAAAAATCTCTTGGGGCACCTGGGTGGCTCATTTGGTTAAGCGACTGCCTTCGGCTCAGGTCATGATCCTGGAGACCCGGGATCGAGCCCCACATCAGACTCCCTGCTCCATGGGAAGCCTGCTTCTTCCTCTCTCGCTCCCCCTGCTTGTGTTCCCTCTCTGGCTGTGTTTCTCTCTGTCAAATAAATAAAAATCTAAAAAAAAAAAAAGAAAAAAAATCTCTATCATAAAAGACAAACTATAGTTGAAAGACAAATGACAGACAGAATAATAATAATATATATATATATATATGACATATGACCACTGAAGACACAAAATTAGTTTATTTTGACTATAAAAGAAAAATATGAGCAACATGAATACCATAAGAGAGATGATGTTCTGAGGACACTTATAGGCAAATCACAAAAGAGAAAACATGGCTAATTAACATACTTGTAGTAAATAGTAGGTTTACTAGTACAAAATAATTGCAAAATAAACAATGGAATATACTTTTTCATGTTTTAAATCAATAAAGAGGAAAATGATGATATTCACAGGAATGAGGACAAGAATACTGTAATTTACTGATGGTGGCAATAAAAATGGGCATAAATTTGCTAAAGAATAATTTAGCAATGCGAGTTAAAAACCTTAAAAACTAATATGACTTTTGAAATTAAAATTCTACTATTGAGAATTTATTCACCATAGATAATTTTATAGATGCCCAATAACATTTATTATAGCATACATTTATCATAGTATTTTTTATAATAGGGAAAAGGGAAAAAGTTAAGTGTTCTAATAGAGACATTAAATTGTTGAATATATGAATCATCCTTCAGTGAAATAATTTTCAGATATTCAAAATAAAGTATCTGCCATGTTTACATGGAAAAGGATGCTTCAATTATAGTATGAGAAAAAACACAGAAAAGCATGTATACCCTATGATACTCCTTTGTTATTTGTGTTTTAAATTCTTTTTAAGAATTTAAAGAACCTGGATTACTCATGTTAAAGTAAATAAAACACTTGGAAGAAGATTCCTTGCTTTTCTTAACTTCAGTGTAATAAAGATCCTGCTCCAGAGGTAGTTTCTTCCTCTTCTGATAACATCACCCTATGTCAGTCATACCAAAGACAGTTACAAAAGACATATGAGAGGAGGACTATCTGGTAAGAACCGGAACAATTTATTAAATGCAGTCCCTGCCACAGTTACCCCCTGAGGTTGAAAGAAAAGAATAGAAATACTCTAAAGACCTCCTTTTGCTATCTTCAACTTGCTCTGCCAGTAGCTCCCAGGAGTCTAATGCAGAGAGAAGCCAGGTGATGTGGAAGTCTGAAGTTCAGTAGCAGAGGAAATGTAAGAACTAGATCTAAGGGAAAGCAAGATACCAATCCCATGGGTAAAAGCTACTTTAGCTCTCTACAAACCACCATCATTGAGAAGTGCTCTTATCAACAGTAGCCCAAACAAAAAATACAAAGAATAAAATTTAAGAAATATATTGGTTGAGATAAAGAAAATTTCAGAACTTAGTATGATTCAGAAAACAAACAAAAACCTTTAATGCTCTATTCCTGGATTGAAAAGCTCAATATTTATTTAAAATTTTTTTATGTATTGTATAATTACTTGTGATTTGAACTCAGTACCAATTATAATTAATGACTATATTCTAGAGTTTGGAAAAATATACTGAAAGTACTTGGAAAATAGGAATAATAGGGGAGATGATGGAAGAGGCTTATAGAAGTAGACCACAATATGTTAACAAAAATTATAGTTAAATTGGGGTGTATTAGATGCAAAAATAAATTAAAAATTTGTAGTGTATTTTATTACATATGAAACTGTGTTACCTTAAGAAGTTGGCAAACAAATCTATGGAGGGATGGAAGGCTTATTGAATAAATGATGCTATGAAAAAATGGCTGATCATAAAAACTAATAACAAATCTAGTGTAATAGTCTGATTTAAGCTGTTTTAACAAAATACCACAGCCTTGGTGGCTTAAACAACAGAGATTTATTTCTCATGGTTGGTGAGTCTGAGAAGTTGAAGATCAAGTGGCAGGCCTATATTTCTGATAAGAGCTCTCTTCCTGGCTTGTAGAACCACTTTCTCACTGCGAACTCACATGAGGAATAGATGCTCTGCTGTCTCCTCCTTTTCTTATAAGGACATCAGCCCTATTAAATGAAATTCTCATCATTAAACTTCATTTAACCTTCATCATCTCTTCACAGGCCCTATCTCCATGGATAGTCACTTTGGGGACTAGGGATTCAACATATGTATTTTCAGGAGACAGAAACATTCAATACATAACATGTAGTCAAGTGGTAAATAAATATAAATAAGAAATGATGCAATAAAATAGAAAAAAAATGTGCCTGATCTCACAGTAAGAGAGTCTTAAATCACGCTAAGGATGAAACATAAGGAAAAATCTCAATATAATATAATAAATGAACAGATGAGATTTATGGGTGGTAAAATTTTGGTCATTAGTTTTATTTTCTCAGCTTGTGTAATTTCTATTTTGTCCATTGGATTTGAATAAATTTTATAATTTAACCAAACATTTAGAGATGAGGATTGTTAACAGGAATTGCATGAATGAATTAATCTAACTGCCTTAGGAAATGCCTAGCATATAGTAAAAGCTCATTAAGTGATAAATGTTAACCAGCATTTGGCTGTCCATAGGTTTAAAACTAATGAAAATGTTAACATATTTTAATAAGATTATTTTTAGAGAAATTCTAGAATTATAGCAAGATTGAGAGGGAGGTGCAGAGATTTCCCTTATACTCCCATCCCCAACACATGCATACCCTTCCCCAACATCCCTTATCATAATGGTCATTTGGGGGGGGGGGCACCTGGGTGGCTCAGTTGGTTAAGCAACTGCCTTCAGCTCAGGTCATGATCCTGGAGTCCTGGGACTGAGGTCCACATATGGCTCCCTACTTGACAGGAAACCTGTTTCTCCCTCTCTCACTCCCCCTGCTTGTGTTCCCTCTCTAGCTGTGTTTCTCTCTGTCAAATAAATAAATAAAATCTTTACAGAAAAAAAAAGAATAGTCATTTTTTTTGGACACATATTAACCACTGATAATTTATCTTAAGGTAACTTACCTTACCTTTTGATGCTGTATATTCTATGGGTTTGGACAAATATATAATGACATATACCCATCATTACAATACACAGAGAGTTTTCACTGCCCTAAAAATCCTCTCTGCTTTGCAGATTTGTTCCCACCCACCACACTACACCCCTAGCAACCACTAATATTTTTATTGTCTTCACAATTTTGTCTATTCTAGAATGTTGGATAGTTAGAATCACAGCATTGGTAGCCTTTTAAGATTGGCTTCCTTTCACTTAATAAAATGCATTTAAATTTCCTCAGTGTTTTTTCCTGTCTTGATAATTCATTTTTTTTAGCACTAATATTTCGTTATCTAGATATACCAATTTACTTACCCATTCATATTCTGAAGGCTATCTTGGTTCTTCCAAGGTTTTGCAATTACAAATAAAGCAGTTATAAACATGTTTGTATGTGTTTGGTTTTGTTTTGGTGGATATAAGTTTTCAACTCCTTTGGGTAAATACCAAAGAGCATATTTGCTGCGTTGGACTGGTAAAGAGTATGCTTGTTTTTTAAGAAATCATCAAACTGTTTTCTAAAGTAGCTGTACCATTTTGCATTTCTATCAGGGTTTTGTGAGTGTTCTTTTTGGTCCAAGTTCTCACCAGCATTTGGTATTATCAGTGTTTTGAATTTTGTTCATTCTTATAGATATGTAGTGGTATCTTTTAATTTTTATTTCCTTAATAACATGATGTGTAGAACCTTTTCATATGCTTATTTGTTAGCTGTCTGTCTCTTCAGTAAGATGTCATAATAAATACTTTTTAGTGGAGTTGATTAATTTTTGGTTTTCTAAATCCTCAGGCTTGAAATTGAGATCTGAATAATATTTATTACACAAAGGCAATGCATAGAACAGAATACTTTTATATTGGCATATTTTAAGTTAGAAATAAAGTATATGGAGTTCTTAAAAGACTGTAAAGTAGTACAGGTATTTCAAGGAAAAAAATGTTATTTTTTTTCAGGAAAACAATGAAGAAAATAATATTCCCCATTCTTTCCAAAGGATGCCAGCAGTCTTATTGTGACATCATTAAAATTACTTTGAATTAGCTGAGTTTCAGATTGGGATGGTTTCATTTCATTAACAGGCAGGTGTCAAAGAGAAAGGAAGTAGCCTGGGGAATGAAAAGTCTGTTAACTGGATATATGCAAAATGGTGACTGTTGTAATCAAGCTAAACTTTTAAGATAAGTATTTCTTGTTTTGTTTGTTTGTTTTTTCCCCTCTGCCATGGTATCATCAGTGCTCAAAAGACATTAGATATATTTTGGGCTTTGTTGAGGGGCTTGGCCTCACAGTCTATGCTACATTCTTTGAAATATTGTCATTGGCAGTAAATTTTCATCTTTTAAAGTTACATTTTATTTTTGCATGTTGATAAATTCTTCCCAGATGAATAAAGAGATTGATTAAGCCAGGGAATACTAGTTTAGGGATGAATATTTATTTGGTGGATTTGAAGAACATTGATTTTCTTTTGTTGCCTTAAAATTGGTTTGGGAGGTAACTTTGAAAGAGTAATGTGGCTGATTGAATTATAAGTTATATGAAGATTTATTTCATCTCCATCCTTTTCTTCCTTCCCTGTAATCACTGGTTTTGAGCCTGGTCATATGATATGGCCTGGCTAATGGCATATAAGCAGAAATAACCTCTGCCATACCTAAGAAGCAGCTTGAAATAGGCTTTCATGTTTGGCTCTGTCTGTTTTGGTCCTGCCCTTTGTCATGAGAAAATAGCATTTTCAGATAGCGGCTGCCCCTTCAGTCTGTGTTACAGAATGAGAAGAAATTTGGAATCTAATTGAATCCAAACATGCCCAGGAGAAGGGATGAGAGCTAAAATCAACCCATTGCTCTTATGTTACATGGGCAAGAAATTATTATTTTGTAAGCCTCTAAGATATAGGAATTGCCAATTACTACAAAGATGAACCATGAAATAAATGGTTTAAGAAGAAGCATTATGCTTAAAAAAACAAAAAGAATAACAGAAACAGAAAAACCATAAAATACAGAGTGGGAAGTAGCAAGAAAACTGGTAAAGGAGGCAGGAAAAATAACAGTATCTTATTCAATGATAAAATATTTTATAAAATGATTGCCTGCAATAAGATGGAAGTACAAAATGCATCTAATAATCTTGTGACTTTGGGCAAAGAAATATTGAGAAGAATTTTCATAGTATGATTTTGTTGTTTTTAGCTGCATTTGGTTAGATATTATAAGAATATATTGGCCTATTTCCAAGAATGAAGAAAGAGAAGAGGGATGATTCCAACATTCTAGGTCTCGCGGGTTAAAAGTTGCAATGCTTTTTCATCTCCCACCAGTAAAATGTCCTCAAATTAAGACAATCTCAGGACATAAAGATGCTCAAGGGTGTGATTTTACACCCTTCAAGATTTTTCTTTGGTTTAGAATGGAACCAGAAAATCCATTCATTTAGACAAAAAGTCTTAAGGACTGTATAGGGTTTGCTATCCCAAGGAATAATGTTAATCTTGAGGCAACCAAAATTAGTGATAGAACAGCACTGTCCCCAAGCAATTGAAATTTAATTTTTAAAAGTAAAAATCAGTTGAAATTAATTTCAGTAGCCTTAATACATTTTTATTAAACACATGTAGAAAATATTACAATATCCATGTGCAATTGATAAAAAAAATATTGAGACATGTTCCTTTTTAATACTCAGTCTTAAAAAACAGGTATATGCTTTACATTTATAGCACATTTCAATTTAAACAAGTCACATTTCAAATGCTGAAAAGCTGTATGCGACTGTTTCTTATACTGGGAAACAGAGCTTTAGAGAATGAGGAAAGACAGAACAAGGTTTGTTGATGTGGCTCCCGACAAAGGAGATGAACAAAATAAAATACACCAAAAAAAAAAAAAAAAAAAAAAAAAAAAAAAAAAAAAAAAAAAAAAAAAAGGAAAAAAAAAAAAAAAGGAAGAAAAAAATGCATTGCTAGAATGAATTAAAGGAGACCATGACTCCTTGAGAGATAAACTGACCCTTTAGATTTTGTATGGTATTCTGAGAACAATCTGAAACCTATAATAACTATATTCTGTTAAGATGTTGGAGTTGTTTGTTGCCATAGCAAAGCTAACTAATGCAAGGAATAGTAAAAATATTTTTAAAAACATCAGATTTTTTTTTGTAATATGGGCTTTTACTACTGCCAAACCAAGCATCGTTATCCTTCCTGACTGGTCTCTGCAACATTTATTGAAAAAGTGGAAGCTTATCTCACACCAGCAAAGACTTCCAGTATGGGACACTGGAAAGTGCAGGATTGTTATCAGGAAAACCTGGACTTGAATCTTACTCTTACCACTTTTTAAATGTATAATACTTACTCTAGATACTGTTATATCAAACATAACCCAAACAGAATCTTGAAAAGCATTTGGGTATTGGAACTTACTCTCTTAAAATGGGGCCACTATATCAAGAAATTAAGACACTCTGGGGCAGGACAGTACAGTAGCCATCTCCACCAACCAAACATGCAAGTGAGCTACTGTGACCACTCAGCCCAAGCGGGCCATCCAAACGACCATGGCCATGTGAGTGACCCCATTCAAGACTAAAGATGACCTGCCCTCCTGATCCCATCCTAAATTGCTAATCCAGAGAACTGTGAATAAATTAAATGGTTGTAGTTGTAAGCCACTAGATCTGGCATTAAACATTTGTTATACAGTGACCAGGTAACAGACATATATGACTTAAGGGAAGTTATTTAACCCTCTTGATCAGTTTTCTCATCTATAAAACAAAACTAGTAATATCTACTTCAATGTTGTTATGAAGTGGTCCTGGCATATAACAAATTCCTTAAAAGGAATAATATGTTTGTTCCCCTTTTCCTACCTTTTCTTCCTTCCCTTTTCCTAACTTTTCTTCACCTGTTGCTTCTTCCTCACTATCTCCTCCTCCCAGGAGCATTGTACGAGCAGTAGTGTTGGAATCAATGTATAGCCTACCAAGATGGCTATTTCAGAGGGGCCAGCTTCATTTGGATAGTCAATACTAAAAAGTTGGTATAAAATTAACTGCATTACATTACAGATGTGTGTGATAAAAACCTCTTTAAATGCAAGTGAATATATATTCCTAGAGAAGTATAAAATTTCCTATAAATATTGCATCAAAAACTTCTCCTAAGTGATAAATTTCTCTACTAGTCATGTTTCCCATCAGTAGAACAAAATTTATATACTTCTGTATCTAGTCTTGCTTTATGCCAGAAAAAAAAAAAAAAAGCTCTTTGGCAAAACCAATAGACTAACAAGGCATTCTTTATTCATCCAATTTAATCAAAACTTATAATCAGTAATAAGAATCATTTGCCTCAAAAAAAAAAAAAAAAACTGGGTCTGGGCTTGAGTGACTCATGCAGTAACTTTATGATTTTGCTCTGTGCTTTATGAAGTAATTTCATAATCATATGTAATTATTTTAAATATTTTATAAACTACAGTGACTTTTTAATAAGGGTTTCTAATTATCCATACAGTTTCTAGAAAGATTTGCCAAATATGTAGTATACGTGTGATGAATCATTTGTCATCCAAAAGCTTGTGAAGAAACCCTCATTCCTAAAAATAGGGCCCCCGTAGATTTGATACCGGCTGTAATTTTTCACTTCAGACATTTTCCTTTTATATCTCTGACTCTACTTTTGGTAAATCATGATACATAACTATATAAAACATCACATAATCTTAAAAAAAGGAATAAAGGTGCCAACTGTACCATTTCACACACAGTACACTATGCACCAAGAAAATTAAACTAGCAAGTGAGTTTCAGGATAGAGAAGATTAAATTTAATTTTTCTTACTCTTTGCTTCACCGTCTCCCACTCTACCCCTGTACCCTCACTTCTTAGAAATTTGAGACTTGGTGTACACAAATAATAGGGAAAACTGATTATTAACACCATGAAAATATTTTTTTAAATTTCTTAGGATAAAGCTTTCATATCAGTACAAGAGCCCATTCATTCTTATGTATCCAAAAGATAGGACCTTAACAATGTATCTTAACTTTAACATTTCCTATTTAAGAAACAGGATACAGTTAAGAGGAGCAAAGAAATCTCTTGGACTGAATGTCTTCTAAAAACTCAGTTTCTAAGTTACATGGCAAAGTATGGAAATCTGAACTGATTATCAGAATGTAACATCCAGCTAAAAAGATATCTGTATTACAAACTGTGCCATTTACGCAAACTTAAAGAATAACACTGCAAGATAATGACAACCATAGATTGTATCTGTCTTAGGCTTTGATAGGTTTCCCCATTGTGCTTTCACCAAAAATGGTTTGGTCCAATTTGATTAAGCCGGTATTTTACAATATTTTTAAAAACTCAGTTCTTGTTCTTGGCACAATTCTTTCAAGTTAACTGTGATGTTTTTGTAAGACTTGCTGGTAAGAGAACACAGACTTCAGGTTTATAGTTTATCCTGAAATGCTTATTCCTGCCCAGGAAATGTTTTCATGTCACAAGTCAGTCCATGGCCAACATGATAATATAGATATGATCTATATTAGAAGGCTTTCAAAATGATCCATATTATCTCTGGTCCAAACATGTCATTAGATAGATGGGAAACTAGTTCCTATGAGGTTAGTATGTTTTCCCAGTGTCATGCAGCTTTGAGAACCCCAAAATCAAACAAAAATGACAGTCTCTCTCTTGTCTTAGTGATTCATTCAGGAGGCACATGACCAAAGTCTGGGCAATTGGGGTAATTTTGCTAGCCACTGGGATTGTTTCAGGAACGCTACATTGAAACAATATGGCATATTAAGAAGAAATTCCAGAACCCATATACAAGCCACAAGAGGGCGGCACCTGGGTGGCTCAGTTGGTTGAGGGACTGCTTTCTGCTCAGGTCATGATCCCAGAGACATGGGATTGAGCCCCACATTGGGCTCCCTGCTCAGCGAGAGACCTGCTTCTCCCTCTCTCCCTACCTCTGCTTATATTCCCTCTCTGGCTGTGTTTCTCTCTGTCAAATAAATAAAATCTTAAAAAAAAAAAAAGCCACAAGAAATACTTACATTTCTTATGCTGGACCTGAAGGACATACTTCTCTTGCCAATAGCAGCCCTGTTGACCCTTCAAGGAAACAAGCCACTAGGACGAAGCTGAACACATAGGTGGTTGTTGTTCTCCAGTGCTGATAGGTCTTCCTGTTACATCCTAATGATTTTAGCCATTGAACTGATAGATTTCTTCTGTTGATGCATGTATTTTTGTTGTTGTGTAAGTTTGGGTTGGGTTTTCTGTCACATGGAAAGGGTCCTGATACATAAATCTAACATAGTCAATTATTAAAATATAATAATGTAAGACTTTTAGGTCTTTCTAATATATTGATAATGTTAGAATGTCTTTGTATAGCAGTTATTCTTTGTATTTCAGGATTATTTTCCTAAGGGCAATGTAAGAGATTCTTAATAATGGAATTTTTAAGTATGGGGGAGAGATTCTTAAATATGGAATTATTAGGCAAAAAAATATTATAAAAACTCTTGATACTCATTTTTCCAATTACTTTTTTAAAATGAGCAAGCTTTATTTCTATTGGAAATGTATGGCTTGATCTTTCTTATGCAACTTTTTTAGACTTGAATACTATCATTAAAAAACAAAAACAAAAACCTTGTTTCTAGCTTGAGGCAAAGCTGCTATCTCATTTTCAAAAAGGAAAGTTATATTTTAACTAGGGCTGTAGGTTTCTTTAGAATGTGAAAGTTATAGCAAAGCTATTCAATTCTAAGCAGTTAAAAGTGGAACAAAGGCTCTGATTTTGTAACCAAAATATCCTTTACTATAGGAAGAGGCACAGCCAGTCCATTTAGGACGATGTGAGGTGGAGCAAAGAACAGTAAAACCTACCACAAAATAGGAAGTTTCTTGAAAAATAAATTTTACTTTTATAAGTTGGTTGACTTTTTTTTATTTTGTGTCAGAACTATATATACTTACAATCTGAAAATAATGATTCAAAATTTTCTACTTTTGCTTTAAATTATTTATAGTCAAAAGTATAAGTAATTCAAAAGGAAGGCAACTAGATAACCAGCTATTTTTGAAATGCAGAAATAATGCAAGTCACTCAAGAAATAGTAGAAAAAAATGTTTTCTGGAAATTTTAACCATTTCAATGAGCAAATAAGTTAGAATTCAATATTCTTTTTCATTTTGACAAAATTTTCCATCCCAGTAAATAAAGATCTCATAATTGATAACAAACCTCAGTGGTCTAGGGGTAGGCAAATTGTAGGGATATCACATTGTTTTTACGTGTGTATTTCATTTGGTAATTTTAAGTGGACATCTTGAGTAACTATATACAGCAGCCTTGTCCATTGATAAGAGAAGATATAATTAGTGACATAGATTTGAGACAAGATGTGGTTACTGGCAATTTTAAACACATGCTATAGGTAGCACAGACATCTGTGGAACAAGTTAGGGATTATTTTTCTCAGTTTAGGGGGAAAATGTCTCAGGTTCAGCCTCTATAAAACATGCTTCAAGTGGCAAAGAAGTATACTATCAAAACATAGTTTGGAAACCCCTAGGTTGTTGTTGATGCTGTTTTTAATCCAGTTACCTGCTACACACTATATACTTCATTATATACAACTGAATTATTTAAGGGAAAAAGAAACACATTCTTAATCCTATAATCATAATTCTAAACCTGAATTATTCTTGGTGATGAAGTTTCTGTTGAAATGTTCTTTATAAAAAAAATTTTAATCAAATTATTTTATTTTTTCAGTGTTCCAAGATTGATTGTTTATGCCCCACACCCAGTGTTCCATGCAATATGTGCCCTCAGTATGCAAGACCAGGCTCTCCCATTCCTCCACCCCCTTCCCTCCAAGACCCTCAGTTTGTTTCTGAGTCCAAAGTTTCTCATGTTTCGTTTCTCTCCCCGAATTACCCTACTTCCCATTTCCTTTCCTTCTCCTACTGTCCTCTGTATTACCCCTTATGCACCGCAAGTAAGTGAAACCATGTGATACTTGACTTTCTCTACTTTTTTGACACTATCACAGCAGGTAATTATCATGAACAGAAGATACTGTCTTTCCATAGGGAACAGAGCTTGTGCAGCACCTGATCTAAGCTGGTGTTTTGTGACATTTGAATAAATTAGTAGTCCTGTGTTTTTTGGGGAAAAAAAATATCTATCTTTCCTAAAATGTAATTTTAAAAATCTCATTTAAGAAAAGCTCAGAATGATTATATATATATTTTTAGATGCACTGACTTAATTGAGTAGGATCATTCTCTGATAATTCTGTACTGAATAATACTCATACTAATAACGTGATCATTCTCAAACAATAACCATTGTCATGGTAACTACTTATCTTGGGAAAACAAACTGTGTAAACGAGCTTCTTCCATAGCTTTAATTATGCAAATAGAAAATTGAAGGAATACATTTTAAGAAGTCAGTTTCCATTTAAGTATTGACTGAAGTCAGTGACTCAGCAGTTAGTTCTCTGCTGAGTGTTGATATGTCGAAGATGTTAACATGATTACGTCTTTCTGGATTTGTGTTGATGTTCAACACAGGAAAAAACTTAAATTTATGTTTAATATTTTACTTTAAAGCACAGTAATAGAATTCAGTTCAGTTTTTTAAATCAATTGTTGATTGCTATTTTCTGGATTTAGTGCATGTGAATTAGTAAGTGATCACTATTAAGTGAACTGTTGATTTTTTTCACTTCTAATACAATCAGTTTGATAGTTGGACAGGAAAAGTTAGGGCTATTGTTGCAGATTTATTTATTCATTTGGTTTATAATTATAAAGCACCTGGAATATGTAGTGGGTACTGTTTAGGGTACTCAAGCAAAAACTAGATAATATTCCCCCTTAGAAATTTGGCTCAGTAGGAGACATAAAATAAGCAAATAAAACAAGGTGATATGGGCTATATGCACATCACTGGTATGAATGTTTATGGTGAATGGAACATGTTCAAAAACACATTATCAATGTGAGGTCTTACAGATTGGATAAAAGGTTCACAGTGGAGAGAAGTGGGAAATTAAGAAAAAACGATGTTTTAAGGAAGCTAGTGATAGACACATTAGAATACATTATGAATTTCCATGAGTGACTGAAATAATTATGAATAACTACAAATCAATACACAGGATTTTTTTTTCTTGAAATGGAGATTTAAAAAAAATAAAATAAAATAAAAAAAAAGAAATGGAGATTTTCGGGTAACTGGGTGGCTCAGTGGGTTAAAACCTCTGCTTTCAGCTCAGGTCATGATCTCAGGGAGTCAGACTCTCTTCTCAGTGGGGAGCCTGCTTCCTCCTCTCTCTCTGCCTGCCTCTCTGCCTACTGGTGATCTCTCTGTCAAATAAATAAAATCTTAAAAAAAAAGAAAGAAATGGAGATTTTCTACAGTGGTTCAGAAAATCAGAAAACCATACTAAAGTTACTAAAGAGACTAAGTGAGAGGGACGCCTGGGTGGCTCAGTTGGTTAAGCCACTGCCTTCGGCTCAGGTCATGATCCTGGAGACCCGGGATTGAGTCCCACATCGGGCTGCCTGCTCGGCGGGAGGCCTGCTTCTCCCTCTCTCACTCCCCCTGCTTGTGTTCCCTCTCTGGCTGTGTTTCTCTCTGTCAAATAAATAAAATCTTTAAAAAAAAAAAAAAAAAAAAAAAAAGAGACTAAGTGAGAGGCAGATCATGGCCAAAAATTCAAGTAGTTTTGCCATATTCCTGTTTGGAATTCTGAGCACCTAGGAGTCATATGGCTGATAGACACACACACAAAACAGGATGAAAAGAATGACACAAAGATGGCATTGCTAAGGAAGTGATTATAGTCTGCTTGATCAGATGTGTGATAACTTCAATGCTTTTTAATAAGGATTGCAAAGAGAGAATCACAGAAGCAAGGGATAGTAGGAATGAAGGATTTAAGCCTATGCTGTATGTATTATTCTACTAAATGCAGGATTTGATAAATGCTTACCTTCTGAAAAATAACAGGAACATTGAGAAAATAGCTGTTTTGGGGTAATTGTACAACCAAGGACAAAATGAATATAAATGTAGATGTGATGCAGCTCTTAATAGAAAATACTCATGCTATTTTGGAGAAACATATAGCAAGGAAGAAATTATTTAATCATTGCAGAAGATATTATCATCCTCCTAAAAATATAGTGTGAAAATATAAAGTATAAAGGTTTAAGTATGTTCTGATGAGAGGAATCACAAAAAGGGAATGGGTTCAGCTGTATTTAGACGTTTGATAAAATTGACTTATTAATGTAAGTATACAGTCTAATGCAAAAGAAAATAAGATCTTTTGAAAAGTATATAACCCAAAGTTGGAAGGAGTCAAGTATAATTTTAAAATATGGGAAGGTCTTGAATAAAAAATATCTAGGCAAAAGGTAGAAGATTTTGACATTTAGTACACAAATAAGGCATGTTGAACTCCTGTTTTAACTGAACAGAGGAAGAAACATAGGTTGGATGTATTACTTGTGGAAAAATGGAACAGTACTGAAGAATGGGAAAAAGAAAGCAAAACACAACAGTTCTTACTCTCATTGAAACTAAAGAGCAGAAAATATTTCATTAATAACTGAATGAAACTTAAGATGAGGGGATATTAAGATAGCATCAAGTATGCAGATGAACTATTCTAGGACCAGCAGCTTGTAAGAACTAGTTGAAGGCCTAGAGGAAACTTGTCAGTAATTCCTGAAAGAATTATGAAGAGAAGTAGTACAGAAAGTTAGGAACAGAAAAAATGTGCAGATGTTGACATACGGGACATGCACTTTTTAAATTCTGTAAGGTTGATGCTGTTTCCTGTTGATATTTTCCTTTAATTTAATATTATGTGATTGGTATAATTTAGGAAAAATGACCCTGATCACTATGAATTTACATTGGGAAAGAATGGAGTTGTAAGAAAGTATAGAGAGGGGGATTCCTAACCCTGGTTAATGCCTGCTAGACATCTTCTCACCTCAAACTCAGCATATCCAAAATTGAACTCTTGATCCTGTTGCTCTCTCTTTATCTTATTGATGGCACTGGACATCTACCTAATTAATGAGGCTACAAAGCAGGATGGCATTAGTCATCCTTTCTCCTCCATTTTCATCATTCTTCTACCCTCGCATTAAGTTTCCCAATTTCATGTCACAAACATTTCTCATATCATTTTCTTCCATCCTTCTTTAACCCTACTGCTCTCATAATCACTCCCCTTAATACTCCTGAAGTATCCAAACAGATATTCTTAGTGCTAGATTTTTACCTCTCAAAGCTATTATTTCTTGCCAAAGGAATCAGCCTACTACACAAATCCATCCTCATCTTCCTCTTGGATGTCATCCTTCATGCAACCATTGCTTAAGTCTCTGGATTCTGAGGGACTTGGAGGGAGGGTGGGGGGGATGGGAGAGCCTGGTGGTGGGTACTGAGGGCACCTATTGCATGGAGCACTGGGTGTGGGGAATGGGGAATAAATCTTGGAACACTGGGAAAATAAATTTAAGTAACAATAAAAAAACATTAAAAAAAAGTTTCTGGATTCAACTTTCATTACTTTCTGACTCCTATATATTTTTTTAAGGTTGTATTTAAATTATTTAAATTCCAGATTATATGTAGTGTAATATTAGTTTCAGGTGTATAATATAGTGATTGAACACTTCATACATTATCCAGTGCTCATCACAACAAGTATACTCTTTAATCCCCATCACCTGTGTCATCTATTCTGTCCACAATCCACCTTCTTTCTGGTAACTGCCAGGTTGTTATCTATGGTTAAGAGTCTGGTTCTTGGTTCGCCTCTCTCTTTTCTCCCCTTTGTCCATTTCTTTTGTTTCTTAAATTCCACATATGAGTGAAATTGATTGGCGTGTGTCTTTCTCTGACTTGCTTTGCTTAGCATAATTCTATTAGCTCCATCTATATTGTTGCAAATGGAAAGATTCATTCTTTTTTTATAGTTGGGTATATGTATACAATGGAATATTTCTTCTCTTCCTCATCCACAAAGAGTAGACACTTGGGCTGTTTCCACAATTTGGCTATTGTAGATAATGCTGCTATAAACATCAGGGTGCATGTATCCCCTTGAATTAGTATTTTGTATTCTTTAGGTAAATACAAGTGCCATTGCTGGATTTTAAGGAAGTTTATTATTAATTAATTTGTTTGTTTGTTTGATAGTGAGAGAGGGAATACAAGCAGGGGGAGTGGGAGAAAAAGAAACGGGCTTCCTATTAAGCAGGGAGCCTGATGCTGGGCTCAATTCCAGGACTCTGGGATCATGACCTGAGCCAAAGGCAGACACTTAATGACTGAACCACCCAGGCACCCAGGGTAGTTCTATTAACTTTTTGAAGAATCTTCATACTGTTTTCCAGAATGGCTAAACCAGTTTGTTTTCCTGCCAACATTGTAAGAGTGTTTCCTTTTCCCCATATCCTTGACAACTCCTGTTTCTTGTGTTGTTAATTTTAGTCATTCTGACTGGTATGAGGTGATAACTCACTGTAGCTTTTATTTACATTTTCCTGATGATAAGTGATGATCATCTATTCACATGTTTTTTGGACATTTATATGTCTTCTTTGGAAAAATGTCTATTCATGTCGTTCATTCATTTTTAACTGTATTATTTGGTTTTTCTTAGGTATTGAGTTTTATGTTTTTTTATATATTTTGGATACTAATCATTTGTCAGATATGTTATTTGCAAATATCTTCTCCTTTGGTTTTGTTGATTGTTTCCTTCACTATGCAGACACTTTTTGTTTTAATATAGGCCCAATAGTTTATTTTACATTTTGTTTCCCTTGCCTCAGGAGACATATTGAGGAAGAAGTTGCTATGGCTAATGTCAAAGAAGTTACTGCCTGTGTTCTCTTTTAGGGTTTTTGTAATTTTAGGTTTCACATTTAGGTCTTTCATTCATTTTGAATTTATTTTTGTGTATGACGGGAGAAAGTAGTCCAGCTTCATTCTTTTGCAAGCTGTTGTCCAGTTTTTCCAACACCATTTGTAGAAGAGACAGTTTTTCCGTTGAATATTCTTTTCTGTTTGTCAAACAGCGGTTGACCACATACTTATGGGTCCATTTCTGGGTTTCCTATTCTGTTCCATTGATTTATGTGTCTCTTTTTGTGCTAGTATCATACTGCTTTGATCACTACAGCCTTATAGTATAATTTGAAGTCAGGGATTGAGTCCCTCTGTGAAAAATGCTTTTGATATTTTGATAGGGATTACATTAAATGTGTAGATTGTTTTAGATAGTATAGACATTTTAACAGTATTTGTTTTTTCAATCCACGAGCATGAAATGTCATTCCATTTCTTTGTGTCATCTTCAATTTATTTCATCAGTGTTTTACAGTTTTCAAAATACAGGTCTTTCACTTCTTTGACTAGGTTTATTTCTATGTATTTTATGTTTTTTTGATGCAATTGTAAATGGAACTGATTCTTTAATTTTTCTTTCTTCTGCTTCATTATTGGTGTATAGAAATACAACAGATTTCCTTATGTTGGTTTTGTATCCTGTGACCTTACTGAATTCATTTATCAGTTCTAGCAGTTTTTTGATGGAATATTTTGGGCTTCCTATATATAGTATCATGCCATCTGTAAATAATATAATTTTTACTTCTTCCTTGCTGATTCAGATGCCTTTTATTTCTTTTTCTTATCTGATTGCTGTGGGTAGGACTTCCAATACTAGGTTGAATAAAGTGGTGAGAGTAGACTTCCATGTCTTATTCCTGACTGTATAGAGAAAAATACCTGTTTTTCCCCTGTGAAGTATGATGTTGGCTATGGGTTTTTCATATATGGCCTTTATTTATGTTGAGGAATGTTCTCTCTAAATATACTCTGTTAAGGGGTTTTGTGAATGGATGTTGTACTTTGTCAAATGCTTTTTCAGCATCTGTTGAAATGATTTAATTTTTTAAAGATTTTATTTATTTATTTGACAGAGAGAAAGAGAGATCACAGATAGGCATTTTAACAGTATTTGGGTTTTTTTTAGGATTTTTTGTAATTTTAGGTTTCACATTTAGGCAGGCAGAGAGAGAGGGGAAGCAGACTCCCTGCTGAGCAGAGAGCTTGCTGTGGGACTTGATCCCAAGACTCTGAGATCATGACCTGAGCTGAAGGCAGAGGCTTAATCCTCTGAGCCACCCAGGCACCCCAATATTATGTTTTTTATGCTTTCTTGTATTGATTTGATGTATGATGTTGATTGATTTGTGAGTATTTAATGACCTTTGCATTCCAGGAATAAATCTTAATCATGTTGAATATTTTTGGGGGGGGGTATTTTTTTAACATATTGAATTTGGTTTGCTACTATTTTATTGAGGATTTTTGCATCTATGTTCTTCAGGGATGTTGGCTTTGGTTTTCTTTTTTGTAGTGTCATTATTTGGTTTTGATATCAGGATAATGCTGGGTTCATCGAATGAATTTGAAAATTTATCTCCTTTTTCTATCTTTTGGAATAGTTTGAGAAGAATAGGTATTAACTCTTTAAATATTTTGTAGAATTCTGTGATGCCTTCTGGTCCTGACTAATTCCTTAATTACCAATTTAATTTCTTTGCTGGTTATCAGTCTGTTCAAATTTTCTATTTTTTCCTGTTTCATTTTGGTAATTTCCATGTTTATATGAATTAATCTATTTCTTCTATGTTGCCCAATTGGTTGGCATATAGTCTTTCATAATATTCTCATAATTGTTTATATTTCTGTGGTTTGGTTGTTATGCCTCCTCTCTCATTTGTGATTTTATTTATTTGGATCATTTCTCTTTTGTTTTTGATAAGTGTAGCTAGAGGTTTGTCAATTTTATTAATTTTTTTTCAAAGAATCTGCTCCTGGTTGCATTGTTCTGTCCTACAGTGTTCTTAGTTTGTGTGTCATTTATTTCCACTCTAATCTTTATTATGTCCTTCCTCCCACTGGCTTTAGGCTTTTTCTGTCTCCTTTAGGTGGACGGTCATGTTGCTCATCTGAGATTTTTTTCTTGCTTCTTGAGGTAGGCCTGTATTGCTATAAACTTCCCTCTTAGGACCACTTAGTTCCAAGGTTTTAGACCATTGTGATTTCATTTTTATTTGCCTCTCTATATATTTTTTAAATGTCTTCTTCTATTTCTTTGTTGACTTATTCCTTGTTTAATAGCATGTTATTTAAGCTCATGTGTTTGTGGTCTTTCCAGATTTTTTCTTGTGGTTGACTTCCAGTTTCATAGTGTTTTGGTCAGAAAAACTGTGTAGTATGGACATGTGATCTATTCTGGAGAATATTCCATGTCTACTTGAAAAGACCGTGTATTTTGTTTTAGGATGGAATGTTCTGAATATATGTGTTAGGTTCCTCTGGTCCAGTGGGCCATTAAAAAACCATTGTTTCCTTGTTTATTTTCTGCTTAGATGATCTGTTCATTGATGTGGTGGGGTGTTAAATTTCCCTTCTATTATTATGTTATTATCAGTTAGTTCTTTTATGTTTGTTATTAGTTGTTTTATATATTTGCATGCTCCCATGTTGCATCTCTGACTTATATTTATATTCGATAAATGTACAATTCCTTATATTTCTTTGTACATAACCTAGAGAAACTTGTTTCTTACATTTAAAGTGTATTGGACTATAGTAGTCTTTGGACTTTAGAGTTAAAGAGTCTGATTTCAAGTCGTGGCTCTACTGGTTATATGATCATACTTATAAAATCTCAACTTCCTCATCTGTAAACTAAGAATAGTGATATCTTTCCTCCATGTATGTGAACTAGAAACTGAATGAAATCTAATGTTAATAAAATACAGAGTGTAATGCCCTGACCATAGAAAATAATATGGCTATTTTTCTGAGCAATTATTGTGTATCAAGAATTATGCAAAAGATTTAATTTAAGATATTAAATTCAAGTTTAATAAAAGCTAAGCTAAACTGTTCCTGATCTCACAGGTAGGCAATGGAAAGTTTGATACATAATGTCTGTTTTCACCTATTCAAGATTTATGAGTGGGTCCGCTTTTCTAAGGTACTTAGCACACAAGCAAGAATTTTTTTTAATAGTAATATTTTAGGAAATTATTGGGCTCCTTTAGGAAGCCTTCAAAAAAATTGAAGACCAATAACAATCAGATATTTCTATTGTA
The DNA here is from genome assembly GCA_004023965.1 of Spilogale gracilis. NCBI lineage: Eukaryota > Metazoa > Chordata > Mammalia > Carnivora > Mephitidae > Spilogale > Spilogale gracilis. Next base: position 9,512 of record PITA01007604.1, on the reverse strand, counting down.
ATAAGCGTTCTGACGGAGTGGTTAAAACAATATACAAAACTGTGAGTTTAAATTTAGCAAATTATTTATCTTAAATTAGACAGATATTAGTAAAGTAGGAAAAAAGTTCTATGTATTACAGATTTTAAAATGATAAACTTTGGCACAAGATGCTTCCAGAGGTGTTAGATGTACAGGCAAAATTCATATTTAAACACCAGAAGTATGGGGCACCTGGATTGTTTAGTTGTTAAGCGTCTGCCTTCAGCTCAGATCATGATTCCAGAGTCCCAGGATCAAGCCTTGCATCAGGCTCCCTGCTTGGCAAGCCTCCCTGCTCAAGGAGAAGCCTGCTTCTCCCTCTCTCACTCCACCCTGCTTGTGTTCCCTCTCTAGCTGTGTTTCTTTCTGTCAAATAAATAAATAAACTCTTTAAAAAATAATAAAAATAAACACCAGAAGTATTTTTCTCCCAAAATATCGATGCTTATCTAATAAATCTTGAGAAAAATATGCTTAAAGTACAGTTAAAGTAAAAATAAAATAAAAACTGTCTGTGTTACACAGGTATCATTTCATCAAGTATTAACATTTCCAGAGAAATAGCATTGAAAATTAGATTTTAATAGGAATAAGCCCTGAGATAAGAAAATGCTTATTCTGAAGTTACTTGTAGAATAATGAAATCAGGAGCTCTAATTGAGTCTTGCCTTTGGTGGAGGTTTATGCACTTAAGTATATTTTTCCAAAATATACTCAATAATGAATGTCTAATTATTTACTTAAAAATTTTGTCAATGTCATGTAAGCTGCTCAAAGAGCAGAAGACATCCTAGTGCTCTGTTACACAAAGTATGATGTTTGGAACAACAGGAACGGCATTCCCTAGCAGTTTGTTAGAAATGCAGACTCTTAGGGCAGCTGAGTGGCTCAGTTGGTTAAGTGACTGCCTTTGGCTCAGGTCATGATCCCAGAGTCCCAGGATCAAGCCCCACATCAGGCTCCCTGCTCAGCAGACAGCCTGCTTCTCCCTCTCTCACTCCCCCTGCTTGTGTTCCCTCTCTAGCTGTATTTCTCTCTGTCAAATGAATAAATAAAATCTTAAAAAAAAAAAGAAAAGAAATGCACTCTTAGACCAGACCCCAGATACACTGAATCTGCATTTTAGCAAGATTCCCAGTTAGCTGAGAACATCGAGACTGAGCAACACTGTTCTGGAGTACCTGACTTGGTTATGGCCTCAATATTCCTTCCCTACTGTCTAGAAGTTTGTATTATATATAGGTTATCTCCACCATTGGCAGATTTCTCTATCTGGTTTTTAATGAGTTCTTTGTCAAGGATATGCAGTTGTTTTTAGTTATAATTAAATGGGGGTGGGCTCTAGGGATACTGCATGAAATGTAACTAGATCTCTTAGCCTTCTGTTATTCACAGATTCAGTCTTCTCACATGGTTGCTTTGAGATCAGATCTGGGGATATATGTACAACATGCCAACATAAACTGAAAGCTGGAAAAAAAAAACATATATTTTCTTTGATATGGTATATGATATTAGTATCACAGACTCCTTTTTTCATCAACCTTATGGAGTCAGAATAAGGCTGAATGTCACAAGGAATCAGGTCACTGTTCTGGCAAGAAATGTGATCTGCAGAATGACTCAGAACTCAGCAGGACATGATCCTTCTCACTTTAATCTCTTTGCAGCTTTGAGCTGGCTTTACCATCTGTATCAGTCAAATGTTACTGTGTAACAAACACAACGGTTATAATTTATTAGTTCCTGACTCAGTGAGTAAACAATTTGGACTGGGATCAGTTGAGCTATTCTATTTATTTTGCCTGGGTTCACTCAATCCACTGCAATTAGCTTGTGAATCATAGAGAGTTGATTGATCCTGGATGGCCTTATCCATGTCTGGCCATTTGCTGGGGTAAATAGACTACATGCATTTAGTAGGCTAACTCAACCTTTTTCACATGGCAACTAGGTTCCAAAAACAGTAAGTCCCTGTGTACAAGCCCTTTTCAAGCTTTTGCTTGCTTATTAATGTTGCACTAGCTAAAGCAAGTCACAATGCCAAGTCTAGATTAAAGGACTAAAGATAAAGATTTTCTCACTTAATAAGAGATGCTATAAAATGCCATGGCCACTTTTTTCTGAGTTTACCACACCATCCCTCTATTCCAAAATAATATGTTTTAACTTGTACCTTTCAATTTAAGCACATTTCTGTTCTCAGAAGAAAACCCTGTGTCACTGAAGCTATTATAGGACTGTGATAGCCATAAGAGCTCTGTGACCATAGAATATTATGAAGAACAGGTGTGACTTTGAGCTGGATCAAGAAAAGGCACTTTGTTATTTACTCTGAAAGTCCGCTTCCCTGCTTTTACTCTGGGAAATCTGCATTTCTGAGTGAAATTCTGTTTTGTTTTGTTTATTTCACTTTTGTTGCTTAAGTAAAATCTGCACCTGTTTGTTCTGGCATTGAGAGCAGCTGTCTGTTCTGTAGCAATATTTCCCACCTGGGTAGCTGAGCTGTCAGTGGCAGGCGCCTTTGTCAGCGTTGGTGGGAAATGAGCATCTTGACTAATTTGGGTGCTTCCCTTTGGGCTTGGTGAAACAGGACAGAATAGGAAGTGTTGGCCTTCCAAATTCATGCTGTGAAAAGTTTCCTAAGTGGGTGAGAACAGAGCCAGAGAGGAAGTGGGTGGCGCATAACATGAAGAGGAATTAATAATTGATATGACTTATGATGTAGACAGAAGAAAAATACAAGGGACTTTGAATCTGTCACAGTAACCATGTAAATAAAACTTTTGTAGTTGATATGATGGAAAATACCTGATAATTTGTGAATGGATTGAAAATTTTCAGATTGGTGCTACATACCTGACATATTAGATAGACACTATTACATGATCAATATATGATGGGGATTATAACTGCGGTTGTTTTTGAGATTTATCCATATTATTGCATGTATCACTAGTTTGTCTCTCATTGCTGGGTATATTCTGTTGTACGGATATTCCATAATTTGTGTTTCCATTTACTGACATTTGAGCTCTTCTAGCTCTTGATTATTATGAATAAAATTGCTTGAAATATTTTTTATGAATTTTATTGTGTATATAAATTTTAATTTCTCTTGAATAAGTATCTAGGAGTAGAATTTAGGTTATATAAGAAATGTATAACTAACTTCACATGAAACTGCCATAATATTTTCCAAAGTGATTGTACAGTCTTTCAGCTAGGTATGTATGTAACTCTTGCTTTCTATATACCATTAATTAAACTTGGCATTCCTAGTCTTTTTAATTCTTGTTATTCCAATAAGTATGAATTAGTATCTTAGAGTAGTTTTTTTCCCTGAATGTGGTATATTTATTTATGACATTTTCTATCTCAATTATATATATATGATATATATTATTTTAATTCCAGTATCATTAACATCATGTTATATTAGTTTCAGGTGAATAATGTAGTGATGTAACAGTTCTCCACATTACTCATTGCTCATCAAGGTAAATGTACTCTTAATCCCCTTCACCTACTTCACCCATCCCCCATCCACTGCCCCTCTGGTAACTGTTCTTCCTAGTTAAGAGCCTGTTTTATCATAGATGTCTTTGTTTCCTTTCTTAAATTCCACATATAAGCAAAATCATATTGTATTTGCCTTTTGAAGAGGAAATCAAAAGACATGGAGACAAGTGAAAATAAAAACACAATGGTCCAAAATGTTTGGGATAAAGCAAAAGTTATTTGAAGATAGAAGCTTATAGCAATGAAAGCCTACCTCAGAAAGAAAGAAAAATGTCAAACAACGTAACCTTTTATACTTAAATGAGCTAGAAAAAGAAGAACAAACAAAACTCCCAACCAGAAGAAAGAAGAAAATAATAAAGATTAGAGCAGAAACAAAATAAAAACAAAACAAACAAACAAAACAACAAAAAGAGAAAATATCAAACCAGGAGCTGGTTCTTTGAAAAGATCAACAAAGTTGATAAACCTTTAGCCAGACTCATAAAAAGAAGAAAAAAAGAGGGAGAGGACTCAAAAAAAAAATCAGAAATAAGAAAGGAGAAATAACTGAAACCACAGAAATACAAAGGATTATAAGAGATTATGAAAAATCATATGCCAACAAATTGGATAACATAAAAGAAATGGATAAACTCCTGTGAGATACAACCTCCTGAAACTGAATCAGGAAGAAATAGAAACTTGATAAGACCAACTCCCAACAATGAAATTAAATCAGTAGTCAAAAATCTCCCAAAAAACAAAGGCCAGGACCAAACAGCTTCACAGGTGAATTCCACCAAACATTTGAAGAAGAGTTAATACCTATTCTTCTCAAACTAGTCTAAAAGATAGAAGATGAAAAAAAGCTTCCAAATTCATTCTATCAGGTCTGCATTACCCTGACTCTAAAACAAGATAAAGACCAGTAGAAAAGAGTACTCCAGGCCAATATCTCTAAATAGAGGTACAAAAATCCTTAACAAAATATTAGCAAACTGAAGCTCGCAGTACATTAAAAAAAAGAAAAAGAAAATTGTTCACCATGACCAAATAGTATTTATTCCTGGAATGCAAAGCTGGTACAATATTTGCAAATCAGCTAATGTAATGAATTATATCAGCAATTCAGTCAATGTGATAAATCATATCAACAAGAGAAAGAAATATTTTGATAGATGCAGAAAAAGCATTTGCAAAGTATAGCATCCATTCATGATCTCTTATAGTAGATTTAATTAAAACTACTGTGCATTACCATGGTCATTAACTATTTTGAGCTTTTTTTCATGTAATTAATGGTCATTTGTATTTTTCTTCAAATATTTTTTGAATTCTTTATTGAGTTGTCTCTCTTTATTTTATTAACTTTTTCAGATTCTTTATTTGCATACAATTGCTTTACCACTTATATGTAAGTAGGTATGTATAGATTGTCAATCTTAAAATCACCACTTAGGGGGCTCCTGGGTGGCTCAGTTGGTTAAGCCACTGCCTTCAGCTCAGGTCATGATCCTGGAGTCCCAGGATCCAGTCTCACATTCCCCAGCTCCACAGGGAGTTTGCTTCTCCCTCTGACCCTCTCCCCCCTCATGCTCTCTCTCAGTCACTCTCTCTCTCTCTCAAATAAATCAATAAACTATTTTTTTAAAAATAGCCACTGAGTTTACTAGCAAAATGAGTTTGTTTGGCAATAGCAGAAGAATTGCAATTCAAGACATGTAAACTATGACAATTGATCCGCAAGTCTGGAGAACAAGAGTGGGGTGTTTTTACAGAGGAAAAAAGAAGTTAGGAAAGGACAGGGTTCTGGTGACTTCCCATTGGCTGAGTTGTAGCATTCTTGTTGGCTGGGTTTTCTCTGAGCAAGGACAAAATCTTCCTTTCCTTTTCTGGGTCAGTAAAGTACGCTTGACAAGTGGTATATGAGTTAGAGAGCCTCCTTACAGGATTTCCTGACTCCATTTTGAATGAAGCTTTCCTTTGCTCATTTATGCAGTATGTATGTGTATATCGTGTATTACACACACACACACACACACACACACGCGCGCGCGCGCGCATGCAGCAAGTCTTTTTTAGTAGTCTTTGCTTGCCTTTTTTCCGTTCATCTCTTTCCTCAATGATGTCATTGGAAGCTTAGAAATTTAAACTTTAGTGGAATTCGTGTTATTACTTTTTAATACTTACTGCTTTTTGTCTTAAATCTTTGCATAATACAGGGTTGAAAGACTTTTCCCTGTGTTTTCTTCTATAACATTTACAATTTTAGCTTTTATGTTTAATTGCAGTTTACTTTATACTACATTTCAGGTTACTATGTAGAGTGTAAGGGAGAAGTCAGAGTTTTTTTGTTGAAAAGATGATTTTCACCATTGAAATATCTTGGCACCTTTAGCAAATATCAATTGGTCACACTTGTACTGATTTATGCCTTGATTCTCTGTTTTATTTCCACTGCTTTATTTCACATCTGCTCTAGTTTAAAATAGCCAACACTCTTTTGGTAATTACAGCCTTGAAAACAGCTTAAGAACTTCCATTTTTTTCCTTCTTTTTCAGAATTGTGTTGGCTATTGTGAAATCCATCAGATATCTTAATTTGTTTATACAATCTAGAATTTTTTTTATGTTCCTCAGGATATTCTGTAGAGTTAATCACTTCATTTGTGAGGACCTTAACATATATTTTCCTGTCCTGACTTCATGTTTCTTTATTACGTTTCCTTTCTTACATGTTATGAGAATGAGGAGTATCTTTGCCTTGTTCCAGTTTTTAAGAGGGAAACTTTTGGTCTTTAACGATTAAGGGTGATGTTAGCTGTAGTTTTCTTTTTTCTTTAAATGCTTTTTATCTAACTGAAGTGGTTGCTTTCTATTACCAGTTTTCTTAATTTCCCCGCTCCCTCAGGAATGGGTGTTGAATTTGAGATGACTATTTGCTATTCCCTTAGTTCTGTTATGGTATGGGTTACATTGATTTTAAAGTGTTGAACCAACTCTGCATTAGTGCAACCAATTGCATTAGGGAATAATGTTTAATCCTTTTATGTATTGCTGGATTCAAATTTCTTTAATATTGTAAAGAACTAAGTTTGACCTTTACAAATTTTGTTTTCTATTTCATTGATTTGCTCTTTATTGTTTCAATTTATTTAGTAAGTTGTTTTTTCTTCCTAGACTTTTGAAAGCAGAGACTTAGATAAATGATTTTTCCATTGTGATTTTTCTCCTAATATAAGTATTTAAAGCTATATTTCCTTCTAACCACTGCTTTTGCTTGCTCCTATAAATTTTGATGTTATTTTCATTGTCATTTAGCTCAAAAGAATTCTTAATTCACTTGTAATTTTTTTATTTTATCATGGGTTACTGAGAGTGTATTATTTTATTTCCAAATATTTGGTGATTTTCTAGATATTTTATAGTTATTGACTTTTAATTCCATCTGGTAAGAAGACATATTCTGAAAGGTGTCTGAAAGTTTTGACACTTTGGGAGATTTATTGCCTAGCATATAGTTTATCTTGATGAATATTCCAAATAATACTGGCATGTATATTCTTTTATTTTTGTGTAAATGTTTTATAATTATCAATTAAGTCAATTTTGTTGCTAGTGTTCAAGTATTTTATATTTTTACTTTATTTTTTACCTTCCCCATTTAATACTAAGTAAAGTGTTAATATTCCCAACTATGTTAATAGATTTTTTTGTTCCCTTTAATCCTATAAATTTGCGATATAATTGTAACTGGGTGCACATATATTCTTTATTATTTTGTCTTCTTGGGAATTGTTTCTTTTTGTTTATAATAAATTTAACATTTATACACACCCATTAAATCATCACCACAGCCGAAGTAATGAACACATCTATATTCCCCAAAAGTTTCTTCAAGTTCCCATTTTTATTGAAGCATAATTAATGTAAAAAGTGTTAAATTGGTAACAGGTGTATAGTATTCAATTTTACACATTACTCAGTATTCATCAAAACCAGTGTACTCTAAATTCCCTTTATCTATTTCAGCCATACCCCCGATCTACATCCCCTTTGCAATCACCAATTTGTTCTGTATATTTTAGAGTCTCTCATTTTTTGTTCATTCATTTCTTAATTCCACAAATGAGTGAAATCATATGGTGTTTGTCTTTCTTTGACTTATTTCACTTATATAACACCAACCAGGTCCAACCATGTTGTTGCAAATCGCAAGATCTCATTATTTTCATGGCAGAGCAATATTCTATTGTGTGAATATAGTGCTGTTTCTTTATGCAATCATCTATTGATGGATATTTTGGTTATTTCCCTATCTGGCTATTGTAAATAATAACACAGTAAACATAACGGTGCACATATCTTTTCAAATTAGTGTTTTATTTTAAATACCCAGTAGTGGAGTGGAATTACTGGATCATGTGGTAATTCTGTTTTTTGTTTTTTGTTTTTTTTTTTTTAAAAGAGGGGGAAATGGCCTCACTTTCCCTTTCTCTTTTTCCTGCTAGCTGTAAACAGATGTGACTGTGAGAGTTAAAGCAGCCATCAAACGAACACAGGAAGCCACATTTTAAGGATGGCAAGAGCAAAAGAGGTAAGGAGCTTGAGTTCGCAATACCATGAAGTAACTTGTGTTTGAACTAATATTTGAGAGACAAATAAATTTCCATCCTATTTTAGCCACTATTGTTTTAGCCTTTGCAGCAAAAGACAACACCGTATGCTAGGTAATATCTTTGTCCTCATAAATTTATTAGTCGTCATTGTTGTGAGCACTTGGTAGTCTCTTTGAACATGGAGACCTTTCTTTAACAATAGTGAAATCTACCTTTGTATAATTTCTTTGATAATTCCTCCCCTCTATTTTCTGTTTTCCTCGGAACTAGCTGTTGGATCTCCAAAATTGGTCTTATAATGTTCTTAGTTATTTCCAACCCACCTTATTTTCCTTTTCTTGTCTTTTTATTCTAATTGCAAGGAGATAGACTCAACTTTATCTTTATAGACTACTGAATCTTTATTTTGAATATTATATATTTAAAGTCTCTTTATTTTTATTGCTTCTTTTTTTTAGAATCTTATTTTCCTTCATAGATAGCTAGAATATCTTTGGTGGTTATTCTAAGAATTTTATGACAGAGTCTTTTTTTGAAGTGTTTTCTGCTTCCTTTATAGTTTTGCTTCTTAAGAGTTCCATTTTACAGATTATTTTCTTTCTCTTTCATGTCAGAGACTCTCCTCCATTAGCTGTTGACACTCCCTGTCCATTTTTGTATGTTTAAGAGTAAGATATTTAAAACACTTGTGGGAATTCTATGTGTTAGGGTGGGTTTTATTAAGTGTTGAACCTTGAGTGACAAGCTAAATTATTTTGTGGGAGATCCCACCAATGTCAAGATTTAAATATTATTATTTATTTTTTAGAACCATTCTGCTTTTTCAGAGGAAAGTTCTCCAGGCATTTACCTGGGGATAGGAGTGGAAGGTACACTTCTGACTCTCTGCATTCTAATAGATGAGAGAATGAAAGGGAGATTCAGAAAGAGAGAGAGTGAAAGACAGAGAGAGAGCGTGCATGCAAGCACATGAAACCAGAGTCCCAAGCTGGCTACCACACTGTTTAATATGCAGATGTCAATCTTTCATCCTATTTTCATCACCTAAACTGACCTTATCCCCAAATTGGTCTGGAGTACTTAAAAGCAGACGTGTTCTAGTCCAGTTTCAAAAGAAGTCGAACCTCTAGTCATGAGTGATTAGCTAATTACAGATTAGCTTGGAGGTATGGGGTGGGAAATGGGACAGGGCTGTAGAGAGTAAGAATCTGGGTCACTGAGGGGGACCATGTTAGAAAGATGACCTAGGGAGTCTAACTCTTCCATATGCGGACTCTTTATGTTCACTTCCATGCCTCTTTCATGATTTCTGAGGTGATTGGTGCCTCCTTTCTGAAGTTCTGCAGAGCAAATTTAATCCCCTTTCTG
>PITA01007603.1:24921-90390 GCA_004023965.1 Spilogale gracilis | reverse complement strand
TTTGTATATCTTCTATGGAGAAGTGCCTCTTCATGTCTCTTGCCCATTTTTTGATGTGTTCATCTTCTTTTTGGGTGTTGAGTTTGAGTAGTTCTTTATAGATCTTGGATACCAGCCCTTTGTCTGTAGTGTCATTTGCAAATATCTTCTCCCATTCTGTGGGTTGCCTCTTTGTTTTGTTGACTGTTTCTTTTGCTGTGCAGAAGCTTTTTATTTTGATGAAGTCCCAGAAGTTCATTTTCGCTTTTGTCTCCTTTGCCTTTGGAGACGTGTTCTAGACTGGGTCTTGCCTGAAGCATTCCCCACCTGCCCCCTCGCCTTTTGTTTTTTTCTTTGTTCTACCCACCCAGTCGGCACCAAGAGATGGACCCTTCCAAGATAGCGTTTGATCCTGTCATGCTCCCACGAAGATTCCTTCTCCTGTGAACCCCCCTCTACCGTCAATCCTGAACCCACTTCCAATTTGCTCTCCAATCATCCTTTACACCAAATCTGGGCCCTATGCTCCTACTCTCTTGCTCTCTGAAAATCCCTCAAAGGTAACTTCCTTTTAGGTCTCCCCACCCAAGTCCAAAGTCTCTGCCCTGCAAGGCTCCAATGCCTTCCTCCACAGCCTCTGAAGGCCATCCCTCCCTCCTGCCTTTACATGAGACCTGATGTCAGAGCCACCTTCTGGGGAGGAGCCTATTACCATCCCCTGCTTCCATCAAGGGGCAGTAAATTGTAGGACTGCAAGGGCACATACTCCAGCTCCACCACTTACTAGCTACGTGACCTTGGGTCAGTGATCTCTCTCTGAGCCTCAGTGGCCACTTCTGCAAAATGGGAATAACAGCACCTTTCTTGTGGAACGGTTGGGAGGATTTCATGAGCTAACATGTGCAGCGCCTGACATATATGAAGTTATATTTAAGTGATTTTTAACCATATAAACATATCACTAAATCACTGTTTTATTTACGAGAGATAAATGTCAAGGATGTAATCCCTCCTCATCTCATCTGAGCCAGAACAATTAGCAGCTATGCCTTGCGGTATTTCTCTGGTATCTGGCGCACAAAGGGCATTCTCTTCGTGTTTGTTGGATTATAAATTATTCTGCACATCTCAGCACTGCCACGAGCGCAGCATCTGGTCTGGTCCTTCCCTGTGTTCCCATTATACCTTGCATGATGACTCACACACAGCAGGTGCTCAATAAATATCTGTTGAATGAATGGGTACTTGAGTTGGATATCAGGTCCCTCAATGACTAGTTACAGGAGAGAAAAAAAGACAGATCAACTCAATTTAAACAGTAGGCCTGGAAAGGAAAGGAAAAATAAAACCAGTGAGGGGAGTGTATGCAGTGGGGGTGGTGTGGAGAATGAGAATTTGGTGGCTGGTGGTGGCGGTGGGTGGGGGGACCTGATTCATTGTGCTGAGGTCTTTTTGGTTTCTGGAAACTTCCAAGAGGAAATGCCCTCCAGGCCCTGAAAGGAGGCTGCAGTTGAGGACTAGACGGGAGTTCAAAAATTGCTTGCTCAGGTGGTGGCCCAAATCAGGTGAAACAGTACCTGAGGGAGTGGGAATGAAGAGGAACAAAGAGTCTAGAATTGAGGCTTGAGGACAGTAGAGCTGCGGACCGAAAACAAAGCCCTAGAAATCAGAACACTGGGGTCTGGATGCCAGCTCTGCTGCAACCAACTGGGCGACCCAGGGCAAGTGTCTTAATCTCTCTGGGCCTCTGGTGCCCCATCCATAAATGAGGATGGCAGGAATACTGACCCCACAGGGTTCTTGTACAGTGTTGGCACAAAGATGGTGCTCAGTATGTTAGTCCCGTGATGGAAGTTGAATTAAGAAAGAAAGAAGAAAGAACAGTTAGAGAGAGAAGCCCACATAGGAAAATATACAACTTCAGAAAATAAAACATTCTCACCTTATCTGCAAGAAAACTGAGGCTGAGAGAAGTGCTATGACCAAGATGACACAGCTGAGGAGACCAACAGCCAGAATTACTTTTGTTACACAACACTGCCTCCCCTGGCGTTCTGGAAACTAGAGACCTCTCTCCAGAACCATGGATTTTTTTTTTTTTTTTTTTTTCTCCAGTATGATCTGAGTTTCCATTGTCAGTCATTTTTCTGTGTGACTCTTTTATTATTTTCAAATTAGAAAAGCCATTAAAAATATCATCAGTTTCATTCTGGAAGAGAGGATTCCAAAAAGGCATCTCTTTTTCCTCTGTATGGTTTCTTACCCTTTATTTCCTGAGCTGGTCAGGGAATCCTGGAGAGATCGCAGGGTTCAACGGTAACACAAGAGAAAGGTTTTGGAGTTGGGCAGGTCTGGGGGCTGAAATCCTGCCTACGACTTTCCTTTGCTGGGAGAGGAGTGACCTTGGGCAAGGGACCTGACCTCTCAGTGCCTCAGCAAGAGAACAATACAGCACCTATCCCAGTGTGCTACGGTGAGGGGACTGAATGAAGTACTCTCCCACGCACTAAGGACTCAATAAAGTACATCTGTGTTCAGGGGCCCCACATCAAAACCCAGGCAAATATTTTTCTAAATGTGCAGACACATAAAGGGAACACCACAAATGTGAATGCCACATTGTCATTCATTCCACACATAGTTATTGAGTATCTCTGGGTTCCAGATATTGTTCAGGATGCTTGAGATACAAGAGTCAACAAAACGAAGATTCCTGCCTTTGAGGGATTCAACATTCATGTCCCCCTTAGACTGAGATGGCCTGATAACTCTGGGCCTGTTGCAAACGCTGGTCAACTGTACATTGCTGTCTCCAATCCCTGTTATCAGAGCAGGTGAGGTCAGGAAAAAAAAAAATCTCAGAAGTAAAGACTTCCAAAGTCACTGATACCTGACTTTGGGATACAGCACACGGTTTAGAAGAAACACTTCTGGTGTGTGTAGCCTGACTTCCTCTTCTTCTTTTGTTTTTTAAACGAGTCTGAGTCTACGTCTCCTGAACACAGTTCGGAAACTGGTGAAGGTGGTCTCAGAGGAGGACAGGAGTGGGGAAGTCAGCTGAAGCTACAAACGTGCTCTGGACGATAATTCTCCCACCTTAATGGAATTTATTCTATCGGCAATTACATTAACGCGCTTTTGGAAGAGACAAAAAGGGAAAGAGCGTAGGCAATTTAGGAGAACAAAAGCTCTCAATAACTGAAGTCTGGACTCCGGAGACTGAAAATTTCAAACTCACCTGCCAGGATGCATTTCGCTGCCAGCTTCACCATGGTAACCAACCACCTCCGCGGACGAGAGAGGGGAAGAGCGGCTGCTAGAGGCGTTGGGGGGCTTGCTTGGGAAGGGAAGTGGGGAGAGGAGACGCTCAAGGGGCCTGTGCCCACGGCAGGGACAGGGGCAATGGGGCCGGGACCCGCTGGGCTGGGGGCGGCTATCGCGCGCTAGGACTGGGGCGGGGGCGCGGAGGAGCGCCAGATGGCGCTCAGCTCAAGGCCTCAGAAGGCGGCCTCGGAGGTGCGAGCGAGGCTACGGGGCTCCCATTCCAAACCCAGACCCGGCAGTGGGGACCGATAAGCGTGAGCCCACAAGCCAGCAGTCCGAACCCAAACACAGAGCCAGGGGCCCTCCCGCTCACCGACCGCCCGCCTGCCCCGCCTCCTCCTCCCCACTGATCCGCGATTGGTTGCCACCAAAAGCTCCCGCCCCGAAGGCTCTCGGAGGCCAGTGGGAGGAGGGGGCGGGGCTAATAGCCGGACAATTCTGAGTGGTATTTGCGTTTCAAGCCCATCCCGCTTGACTAATGGTTACAGGACATGTCAATCATTTCTACTCCCGCCCCCTCGCCGCGGAAATGAAGCTCCAAGCTCCGTAGCCACATAGTATCACTCCGTAGTGGTGATAAGAGAAGCTTTCTGATTGGCCAGAGGATGGCTTGGACCATCTGCGGGAGGAAGGGGGATTCGCCGTTCCCCCCGCCCTTCCGGAAGTGAGTTTGCCCACGAAGGACCTGTCGAGCGCGCGGGAGTTTGCAGCGGCGCCTGCGCAGTAACGAGGCCGCCGCTGCCCTAGCAGAGCTGTGTGCGCGTTAGACTTCGTTGAGTTTCTTGTGGCTCCAGTTCGTGGGAACCTGGGAGCAAGGCTATGTGGTGCATCAAGAAATCCGGTACTTGCCTCACATCCCGCAGGGAAGTCCTATTTTTAAAGCCCAACGATATTATGTACTGTAAAATCTAAAATATGAACGTGTTTAGAGTGATGTCTGTGAACGGGAAGGAGAGCAAGTAAACTTCCCGGGGCGAGGGTTGCCCCCGGGAAGGTGAAGTCTTACTTCCCGCTGAGCCCACTCCCTCGCTTGTCCAATGGAGACGTGTGACTCCCCTTACTGAGTGAAAGCGGGCCTCGGGGACCTTGCCTGTCGCTCAGGGAGGCTGAGCCCATCTGCGCTGACTTCCCAGGGCATGTCCCTCTTGCTCCGCCGTCAGGAGACCAGACTGAAATCCCTGCCGTCTTCCCGGCCTGGCGCCCCTTCCTCACCCCAAGCCTCTTCCCTCATCTTTGAAGATGGGCCAGCAGAATCCACCTCTGGGGTGTCCCGAGGCATCGAAGAGGGGAAAGATGTAGGGGCCCGGGGCACAGTAGGCGCTCAACGGTGATTGTCCAATGGATGAAAGAGAAGAAATTTATCCGACAGATTTGGCTTATTACCATCCTGGTGATGACATCATGGCCAGGAGCACGCCCCCCCCCCCGCCGGAACTCCTGCTGGCCCCCCTAAGGTGGCTGGCGCAGAGAGGGAAGAGCAGCCCCTGGGCACAGGTGCCTGTGTCTGGGATTCCCATCAAGGACCCCTCTGTCACCAGGCACTTCTCCGAGCGGCTTTGTGACTTAGTGTGGCTGCCAGCCGCGTGCAGGGCTGTGAGCACATGCACACTCATCAAATCACTATGAAGTTTTCAGTCCCCAGTGTGGAGTGAAACAATGCAAGTTGCCTGGAATTTTCTTTCCTTAGGAATCATTCCTGGGATCATCTGTCTCTCCTTGGTTCCTTTCACCTGCTCTTCTCTTTTGAAGATGTTATGCACAGCGGTCTCAGGCTCCTTGGGCCTTGGTGAGTCAGAATGCATCTACCTGGTCTTCCTGCTTTCCCTTCCAGGCTGTCCTGTCCATCATCACCCTGTTAATCCCTTAGAGGACCTCTTGAGTGAGTCACCCTCCTGAGGTAGCTGCGCGGAACTGAGCCACTGAGATACATCTGCGGGGAGCCTTCTGGAGTCCCCATTTCCTCCAGGGGGTAATGGCGCCACCCTCATAGGCTATTGTCCTCTGTACCACATCCATTCTCCCGCTTGTTCTTGTCACTCTGTGATTTGGGTCAGCAGCATTTTAAGAGCATTTTGGATTTTTCCAGTGAGGTGCTAAACTGTGTCTAGTGAATTCTACCCTGCTTATTCCACAATCCCAAGGGCCTTCTATATATTCTCGATGACTAATGACAGCTACCTGACTATCCCTGGGTTTAAAGAGGTCAGTGAGTTTTAGAGCCATGAGGACCCTTGAGAAATTCTTGTCTGACACCTCCCTGAGCAGCTATAGTGGCTAGAGCTGGCTTATGTTGAGCACATACTGAATGTTTCCCTCATTCTGATCCCTGGAAAGGCTTAATTAATTTAACCTTCATGTTTATGTGTGAAAGTCACAATAAGCTCTTTGAGGCTTGTGTCATCCCCATTTGATAGATGGGGAAGCTGAGGCCCAGGTGAGGAAAAGCCTAATGCCCAGAGTCACAAAGCAAGTGAAGGGCAGAATTAGAGCTCGAACCCAAGAAGACCGTCCTGCCCCCCACTGCCTCTCATCCTTGCCATGCTGGAGCTAGAATGGACCTCAAGTCCTGCGCTTGGGACTAATGTCTTTTTCCATTTCCCGGTTTCATTAATAAGCTTTCTCTGAGTGCCTGCTCTAGGCCAGGCCCTGGGCTGGTGGCCGGGGCTATGAAGTGAGGGTGACAGAGTCCCAGGCGGCTCTGTCAGACAGTGGCCCCATGGGAGTGCTGGCCAGTGTTGCAGGCCCGTTTTCTAGAGGAGACAGGAATCTGGGTTCTGTGAAATCCCTGACTCTCAAATGAGCTGTGCCTGCTTGTGCTAAGTGTTGAGTGGGAACCGATTAGTTGCAAGAGAGAAAAAAATACTCTTTGCTGTGGTTCCTGGACTAGCAACATCAGCCCCACACAGTGACTTGTTGGAAATGCTCATCCCCAGGCCCCACTCAGGCCAACTGAACACGGTGGGTAGGAACCACATTCTGTTTTCATAAGCCTTTTTGGTGCATTTGATGCACGCTCTTGTTCGAGATTCTTTGCTCTTAGGTCATGCTAGGACCCACCTTTATCCATTTTCTCTGTTTTACTGTTCCTCATACTCCCTAAGACCCTTCCTACCTCAGGGCCTTTGCACTTACTGTTCTCAACATGGCTGCATGACTCTTCCCCTCAAATCTTCAGATCTTTGTTCAAATGTCATCTCCTCAGGGGGCCTTCCCAAGCATTCAATTTAAAGAATCACCCCAATCTGTTGGTCTCAATCTTTCTGCCTTATTTTACTTTCTTCATAGCACTCCCCACTACCCCATATTATATCCTATACTTATTTATTTGTATAGCATCTCTCTCCCTCCACTGGAAGGTAAGCATCACGAGTAGAGGAACTTGGTCTCTTTTGTCCTCCCAAGATCTCATATGGTGCCCAGCCTGGTGAGATACTTGGCAAATATTATTGAATGAAGGAAGGAGTCTTGTAGAGTTTACCTTTCTGGTCATTCATTCAGTCTGCAAGTACTGATTCTTGAGTACCAATTCTTGTGTAGGCAACAGGCTTGTTGGCCGTGGCCATTCAGATGGGGACAGCCTGAGGCTCGGGTCCTCTGCTGCCTCCCACCCCCTTGTACACCAGCTCTGGATCAGTAAAACCTCCAGACAGACTCATAGGCTCTGTGGGAGTGGAGGGGTTAAATAGCACTGCTCCCCGAAGCCAGGGACTGGGCTGTTTTGGAAGTGAGGGCTTTGGGTGGGGCAGCTGCTGATAAATTGTTCCCAGGGACTATTCCATGATCCTGGGGTTGAATGTGTCCCAACAGCCCTGACAGCGTGAGCCCGAGCTGTGGCATGAGCTGGTGCCAGGGACAGCCGCAATATTTCACCCATGTGCCTGGGCTGATCGTGCCCACTGTGTGGCCTGGGGCCCCCGGTGTTGCTCCAGGGGCTTCTTCTTTGCTTGGGCTGCTCGCCAGGGCCCCGGTCGCTTGTGGAGTGTATTATTAGCAGGACTGTTGGATGCAAAACAACCCCTTTGAGTAAATAAGAGGCTTTGAGGGAAATTAATGGGGAAAGCCTCTTGAGGGTTAGTCAGCATGAAACCTTGAGAAGAATACCTTTCATACAACAAAGCAGATTTGCTGTAATGCCCTCATGTCAGGGGGCAATGCAAAAGACAGGACTAGTAGGTGTGTGAGAATTTTATGTATTTTGATGAGGGCTTCTTCACTTGGCATTGTTGACATTTTAGAGGCTAATTTTTCTGTTGTGGGGGGCTGCACTGGGCCTTATTGGAAGTGCGGCAGCATCTTTGGCCTCTACCCACTAGATGCCAGAATTATCTCCCTCGTTGTGACAACCAAAAAATGCCTCCAGATGTTGCCACATGTCCCTGGGTGGCCCAGATCATCCATGAATGAAGGACCACTGCTGTGTGAACCCAGTGAATAAGGAATATTGATTTTAAAACTGAAATTTGCAGAGGCCAGGACTCAGACTTGTCTGGGTTCGGATCCTGCTTTGCTTCTTAGGTTCTGTTGTGTCATGTCTTCTCCTGTGGGTACCGCAAGAACCGGCCAGGTTAACACCCAGAAGGGCTCTAGGACAGCGCCTGGCAAGGGGTAGGACTCACTGAACACCAGCCTGTACTGACAGCGGTCGGGATGTTGATGAATCCCCCTTGGGGTGGTCTGTAATGTAGCCCTGGCTTCCGTTTGACCATTTCCTGCAATGTACTGGGTCATATCCGCCTCCTGGCAGGTCGCCTTCTCATGGTAATGGCCTTTGCTGGTCGCTTCCCCACTGTTCACGTGGGCCTGGTTGTTTATGCCTCCACTGATGCAGTGCTTGGCGGTGGCCATCTCGATTAAAGGGCAGAGGAAATGTGACCGACTGGAATGCAAAGTGGAGTCTTGGGCTGTGGCCTCCCAAGGGCATGGAGGCTGCGATGTCCTGATTATGTCAGCAGGGGGCAGCAGCAGCTGGGAAAATGCCTGTTGCAGGAGGGAGCCCGGGGCTGCCTTCCCTGCGGCTGTTGCAGGTATTTAAAGTGGAGAAGATCATCTCTAAATCATCTCTCCAGAGCCACCCGCGGCCTCCTTTAACATCCCGCGATAGCTCATCTGTGGGAGCCAAGAGCTGCTTTTCTAGAACATTCTACATTTAGCATCTCTGTCCATTTCCAGATGGCTCAGCCTGAACCCAGGCCAAATTCAGCTAAGGGCAAAGTTAAGCTGGTTCCCGTTGCTCTCTGTGCCTTTTCCCCTGTGATCACCCCACCCTGTCCTGCCCACTTGTCTGAGTGACACAGTACCTTTTCTAGGGAGCAACCCAGCAGCTGCACCCCATGCACAGGCACCATCTTGCCGTGTTCCCCAGCTCCCCCTCACAAAAACAGCATTCCAGTGTCTCATTCTTCTCACAGTTTCCCTGAATTCACTCTGGATCCCCTCTACAGCATTTTCCTCGCAGCAGCCAGGGACATCTTTCCAATTTTGAATAGACACTCTCTTCTCTAGGTTTCAAATGTAAGAGGTGGAAAAAAATGGTACAGAAAACTTTGCCTCCCAGCATTAACATACGCCTGCAGTTCCCAGCCTCGGGCGCTCTTATCAGTTTCTCTACACCTTTCCGATATTTTATGTACTGGGCCACAAATACACATGAACATTCTTTCTTCTCCCCCTCCTCCTTCCCCCCACAAATAGAAGCTGTCACACACACTCTCCTGCACTTTGCTTTTTCTAACAACATACTTTGGAGAGGCTCCACGTCAGTACCCAAAATGCCCCTCATTCGTTTTTTTTTTTTTTTAATGCTTGTGCAGAAAGTGGTCTTTCTAAATC
Source organism: Spilogale gracilis (assembly GCA_004023965.1). Classification (NCBI taxonomy): domain Eukaryota; kingdom Metazoa; phylum Chordata; class Mammalia; order Carnivora; family Mephitidae; genus Spilogale; species Spilogale gracilis. The sequence goes on along the minus strand of PITA01007603.1, from coordinate 81,258 downwards.
TTGTATTTCCATTGCAACCCCCTCAAAGACTTCCTACTGTTTTCCCCCAAACAGCTGTTAAGCCTGGTGAGCAGGCGTTGGCCTAGCTCCCTTTCTGTGTCTAGGGTAGGCTAGCTTGATCTGTCCTCAGACTTGACCTCCCTCTCCTACCCCAGGGCCTTTGCCCCTACTGTCCCCTTCTACTGAGTTTGCCCCCACTGTGCTTTTCTCAGCTCAAACATCACTTATGCCCTATGTCCTATACATCCCATAGGAGGGGTGACCACTGTTTGTAGCATGGTGATTCATCATAGGCTTTATACCACAGTCCTGGGGTTCAAATCTCAGCTCGGGCACCTCGTAGCTGTGGGACCTTGGGCAGCTTGCCACCCCTCTTCCAAGTGCCACGAGAACAATAATAGCTCCTTCATCCTGGGCTTTCCTGGTGAGGATTCAGGGACTGGATGAGGAAGCACAGAGCAAGGCTCCATGCCCGTGGTGATTAGAGTGTGTCTTTCTTTTACCTACTGTGTGCTAACCCCTGGGGGTGGGGACCATGCCTTCCTCACAGGCGTCCCATCCCATTGCCTGGTATAGAGTAGCTCTTCTACAAAGATGGCCCAAATCTACTGGGTGGACTTACAGATTAGAAGGGGTCTCTGTATGAGCCAACAGTACTTGGCCCCTATGCCAGGTTCATCCTTAGGTAATTTTATCCCATCCTCACAACAACCTTGACAAATATCATCACTACCCCACTTCCCAGATGAGGAAACTGAAGCCCAGAGAGGTTAAGTAACTTACCAGAGGTCACACAGGAGCAGAGCTAGGAGTCAAATCCCGGAAGACTTGTAGGGAACAATAACCATTTCAAAAATCATATCTGAACTCAGAGACTTATCTCTGTAAGTGGGAGTGGGTTATGCTCAGGGGCACCCTTCCCATCCATCTCTGCCCATTTCAGTTCTGGGCTGGTCTTGAGACCTAGCTCAAATATCCGCTCCTTCCTCCAGCCCAGCAGTTGGTATCCTGATGTACCTCTGGACCCTCAGAGAGGGGAGGCAGCCAGTCCCTTCACCTGGGTTCGGGTTCCCCGCTGTCCCGGCTGGGTCCTGCTCTGTAGTTCTCTTCTGTCTGCCCACTTGCTTACAGGAGCACAAGGCCTCCTAGCTTTTGAGATGCATTCCTCACACCTCCCTTCAAGAGCTTGGCCTGCTAGCACCTCTCAATCTGCTGCAAACGGTCTTTCCCCGGGTCAGAAGTCACCCATGGACCAGGGGTCCACTCCAACGCTGGAATGCAGCACTGACTACATGCCAGGCCCCCGGTAAGCACTCCAGCCTCATGGTAGCCTTCTGAAGTGGGGTTTGTTGTTAGCTTCAGCCTCCAGAGGAGCAAACTGAGACACAGAGAGGTTTAGCAACATGCCTGGGATCAGATGTTTGAAGCAACGGCCCAGGATTCGAACCCAGGAGCCGCAGCTCTGGCCACTCACCTGCACTGTCTCTGATGGGGCCTCTCTGCCAAGTTGGCAAGGCCAGCCTCCTGTCTCTCTTGGCCTTCTTCTCTCCTCCTTGTTTGGTGAGGTCCCTTTTTCTGGTTCTTCTGAGCCCCTTGGCTAGTCTTTCTCTGATGCACCAGAGGCTACTTTGCTCCCTGCTCGTGAAATGGTAGACCCCAAGGCTTCATGCTCAGCCTCCCTGCCCTCGGGGTGCCCCCCGGTGCCTGCACCCCGGCTGTGACTTCCCGCCCACCACAGGCTGCCCGACACGGGGGACTTGGGGCTAATCATACCCGTGCTTGCTCCCTCGAAGAGTTACTGTGAGGGTCACAGTGTTGTCCAGGATATGCTCTGTGAGCTGTAAAGTGCTGGGCAAAGGTCAGGGCTGTCGCCATTGCTATGAAGGGCTCCATCCAGAGGTTGGTTCCTGGTCCCCTGTTCTGAGTGTTCCAGGAGTGTGTTGTTGACACCTGGACGTAGCACCTGGAGCTGGAATCTGGCAGCCTACGGAGGGGCTGTGAAAGTACCCGATGGCCATTGGGAGTGAGAAGCAGAGAGGCCTTTTTCAAGTGGAACCGCAGAGATAAAGAGGCTGGCCAACCATGTTACCTGGCTGGGCCGCCTCCAGCCTCCAGGTCATCTCCTGAGCCTCTGGCAGCTGTAAATGGGCGTGATTGCTTGGACGGCAGGCCTCCTCCACCCTAGAAAAGGGAGCTGGCGAGACATAGCTGCACAGAGCCCCTCGACTTACCACCACCGTGGTCTGCGTGCCCAAGGGTGCGAGCACCCGGCTCTTGCAGGTGCCGGAATAGCAGGAGGACAGACATTGAAGTCGGGATGTGGATTAAGAGGCAGACTCTGAACAGAAAGATGTCTCTGGTCTACTGATGCCACCTCCATATCCCCAAAGAGAGTTCAGACATCCTGCTTGCAGGGAAAGATTCTTAACATCTTACAAATTTAACCTTTGTTGGCGGGGGTGGGGGGTGCTACAAAGATCGTGGGGGAAGAAAACCAATTTTGGGATATGCAAACTGAGCAGTAGATACCGGGACGTGTGCAGTTGTCCCTCAGAGCGCTGGTGCCTACCTATCTGGTGGCTTTCTGTCCTTTCCTCTCAGATTTCAGCTGTTGGCACGTCCAGTTTCCAGAGGGGGAGACTGAGGCTCAGTTCAATGTGTGAACGGACATGTTTGGTACAACGTGGCTAATAAGAAAGGAGAGTGGGATTAGAATTCACATCTCTTATCTCCAGATCCTGCTCCCCTACCTGCTGGCTGGCTGACTTTGGAAGAGCTTGGCTCTGTTTCCCTATCTGTCAAGTGGGATGAATGATTGACCTCAGAGGGCTTGCCTTAAATGAGGCGATGCCGACAAAACACATGGTATGGCCCCAGAGCAAGCACTCAGCAGATGCTGGTGGCTATTGCTACTAGAGAGCAGGCTGTTAATGAATGAATGAGTGAATGAATGAATGAATGACTTAAATGTACTCCTACCCTCTAGTGGGGGGGGTATAGGAAGCTTTCCTTGCAAGAAACCCAAGAAATGAAGGCAATTTCCTTTAGATGAAATAAAGTGCCCATGGAAGCAGCATGTGGTTGTAGAATAGGCCCCCACTCGCTGTGTGTTATTCACACTCCCTAGCAGAGAAAGGCTGGCTCCCGGAGCCGACCAGCCATCCACGACCACCTTTCCGGCAATACTGACAAGGGTGGCGTTTTTTGTGATGATTACACAAGAAACCTTTCTAATCCCTGACCCCCTGCTCCAGCAAAAAGCTTTGAATTTTGCAGAACTGCTGGGCCATAGCCATTTCTCCTCTGGCGCTGGCTCGCCCCACAGGCTTCGCGGCCATCCGCAGGACCTTCTGAGAAGCGCTCTGCTGAAATGATCGCCCTCTGCTCGTTGCTCCAGAGTGAACAGATGTGAGCACTGGGTGACAAGTGGCCCGAGACCTGGAGATGCCGAACCAGTAACAGGCGCAGGCGTCTTGCTGGAGCACGGCCAGGTCGGCGTCGCAGGCCCGGTGGTGAACACAGAAAACATTAGAAGGTTCTCTGCTTTCACAGCTGGCTGTTTGAGAGCCTCCTCGGTGGTCAGAGGCTGGAGCTTCAGCCGTCGCTGCGCTCCCACATCCTGCCACGGGCTGCAGATAGCTGGCTTCTGGAAGGTTGGGGTCCCTACGTGTGGATGCACTTGGGCCTGTCGGGCAGAGCACCGCACGCAGCAGAGGAGTTTAGTGGGTCTGAGCTCGGGCTCCGGGGGCAGAGAAACCAGATGGGCCCCGACTCCGACACTCGGTTGCTATTTTTACTGTTATAGTTTGCTGTTTGTGTTTCGGGAAGATCATTCTCCTCTTAACCAGAGAATTCCGCTGTATCCTTCAGATGCCCAGCTTAGATGTCACATCTACTTTCCTGCATGTCTTAGCATCCTAGGGCTACCATAACAAATAGCTACAAATTTGGTGACTTGAAATGAAAGGAATGTATTCCCTCATGGTTCTGGAAGCCAGAGTCTGAAATCAAGGTGTAGGCAGGCCGTGCTCCTTCCAGAGGCTCTGGGAAGGAGGGCTTTGTGGCCTTCCCCGTGCTTGGGGGCTTGGGAATGCGTCACTCCCACCTCCACCGCCTCCTTCACGTGTCCTTTCTTCTCCTTTTCTGTCTCATGATGACACCTGTCACTGGATGTAGGGCCCACGTTAACCTGGGAGGGTCTCAACTTGAGATCCTCACCTTGATTACCTCTGCAGATATTCCAAATAAGGTCACATTCTGAGGATTCAAGTGGATGATCTGTTCAACTCACTACACTACACTTTCTGCATTTTCTTGAATTCCTACTGATTGGTTAGAATTCCGTTTGTTTTATGCCCTAACCATAGCAACTCAGCCCACCAGGGGCTTGTCGCGCTGCTGTCAGACCCTCCTAAGCTCTGGAGCTTCCAGGAGTTCCCCCCATTCCCATCCCCTGAATGTCTTTCATGGCTGTAGGAAGGCACCGGGGTTGCATCCCAGACACGGCGAAGGAGGAGGGCGAAGGCCAGAGACCAAGAGGTCTGCTTCTCCAGAAGCTTCCCTACAAACCCTAGCCAGGGATGTAGGTTTACATCTCATAGACCAAAACATGTTCCTGTTCAGGCTTCTTTGTCAGGGCTCATCACTGTCCTGCACCCAAATGGGATTGTGGTAGAAAGAAGGAGGTGAGAATTAGGATTGATATACAAATCATAATAAAACATAATATTAATATAATATGATAGATAGAATATATATACTATGTCACCTATAGACAATTAAAATTTATATCACAGATCTTCCACATGCTATTATAGAATATCCACAAATAAAAATAGAAAAAATGACCTGGAAACTTCGCTGCCTTTTTAGGACATGGCGCCCTCTTTGGGTCTGGAGGGTGATTGATTCAATAATGTAGCAAGCATCCAGCCGGAGGTTAATGGATTTGTAATGGCCTGTAAGTCGGCTCAGGTCAGAGCATCTCTGAGTTGGAAGGGACTCCCTGGCCAAGGGAACCTCCTGCTGATGCGTGAGTTCTTTCAACAAGTTCCCTCGTCTCTCTTTGTGTGCCTCTCATGACAGGAGGCTGACTGAGTCACAGGATACCCCATGTTGTTCCCAGGAGCTCAAGGGGTAGGAAGATTTCTTTAGGTTTAGGCTTTATGAATCCCTCTGGTTGGTCCTAATTTTGTACCTGCGGAATCACACAAAATAAACGTGATTCCTGCTGAGCCTACACTCCTGCCTTCAATTATGGAAAGACTCAATGTCCTCTATCTGTTGATGCTTTGCTTTCTTGCTTCCTTGTGAATGTTTTTCTTTGGTTTGCATGTTTCTTTCCTCCGCAAGGATACATTAAGCCCCTTCTTTATGCGAGGGACTGTGTCGGGTGTTGGGGGTCACAGTGGCGAGTGAGGCACACGTGTTTCCAGCTCTCAGGAAACCTTGCAACCGAATGGGGAACCTAGGTGATGATGATGATGACGATTGAGGTGAAAGTCACAGGACCTACAAGGAACCAATGTAGAGTGAACAGTTCAGCAGTATCTAGTGCACTCTGAAGCTTATGCAATTGCCACGTCTCTCTAGTTTCAGAACTTTCCTATTCCTGCAAAAGAACACCCCCTCTCCATTCCCCTTTTCCATCCATCCCCTGGGCAACCTTTAGTCTGCTTTCTATTCATATGGATTTATGTGTTTCGGTCTCATATAAAAGGATGGACGCTCTGCGTCTTGCTTCCTTCACTGAGCATCATGTGTGCAAGGTGCTTCCCCGTTGTAGTGCTCTATTCTTTTCTATGGCCGAGTACTATGCCGTTGTACGGATATACCACATTCGGGTAATCCATACAGTCTCTGATGAGCCTTTGGGTTCTTTTCACCTTTTTTGGCTGTTACAAATAGAGCTTCTGTGAACATTTGTATGCATGTGTCTGTGGACACATATTCTCATTTCTCTTGGATTTCTGGGGCATATGGAAATTCCATGTTGAATGTTCCGAGGAGCCGCCAAACTCTTTTCCATAGTGACTATACCATTTTATGCTCTCACAATCAATAGATGAGAGTATTAATTCCTCTACCTCCCTGTCAGTAATATTATTTTCATTTTCTTGATTAAAACTATCCTGGGGGGTATAAAGTGGTTTCTCATTGTGTTTTGATTTTCCATCTCCTTAGCAACCAATGATGTTGAGAGTCTTTCTGTGCTTCTTGGCCATTTATATATATTCTTTGGAGAAATGTCTTTCAAGTCATTTGTTTGTTTTTAAGTTGGGGTTTGTGATGGTTAATTTATGTGTCACCTTGACTGGCCCAGATATTTGGTCAAGCATCCTTCTGGGTGTTTCTGTGATGGCAGCATATTTAAATCAATAGACTGAGTAAAACAGATTGCCTTCCCTAACAAGGGTGGGCCTCATCCAATCAGTTGAAGGCCTGAGTAGAATGAAAAGACTGACCTCCCTGATTAGGAGAGATTCTTCAGCCTGAGGAGGTAAGGGAAGCAGGAGGAGAATGTGGACTCTGAATCCTGGCTCCTCAAGTTTGAATCCTGGCTCCCCCATCAGGCAAAGAGTGGGGTCAAGCAAATGTGTTCTAGAGTTTCAGCTATGCTACTTATGCACCATTTTTTCATATGCAAGCTAGGGTGAGGGTACCCTGGCTTGAGTCCACCACCCCTGGGGAGCCTGCCTTTGGCCCTTAGGAGCCCCAGATCTGACCATAAAACCCCAAATGTGGCTACTTCTTCACCACTTCCTTGGGGAGGTATAGGAAGAGCAGCAACAGAGGAAAGTCAGGTGAGAGCCCTTTGTGACATGGTTTGGGGTTCAGACGGGCTGCCCAGGCCTTTCTCTGGCTGGACTGATGAAGGAGGGTGCAAAGTCAGAGGACACTGGATTCTGTCCCATATGCTGAGCTGCCCCTCACAGATGGCCTTCTGATTCTTCTATAAACTGGAATATCAGGTTCAACCAACTCGAATCTTTCCAGGCTAATTGTCCTTGTAGAGTGACAGCAGCCACTGGATTTGGGCGGGGCAGGGGAGGGCAGTAGTCTTCACTCGGGGAAGCAGAACCAGAGGAGGCCAAACTTTGGAAAGAGGTCTAGCAGTCACTGTGATGATCCAGTGAGATGATGCTTCTAAAATGCTTAGGTGTGTCGGCTACAAGTCAGGCACTCAAAAATTATTTGTTGACTGTATGAGTCAGTGTATGTTATTTTCAGTTTTATTAGCTGTGTAATTTGGGCAAGTTCTCTAACCTCTCTGAACCTCTTTTTTTTCACCTGTAAAACAGAAATTGCTTCCTTCCTTGGAGGGTACAGGCGGGGATTAAGAGGAAGTACATATACAGTGTCTGGCATATACAGTAGGTACTCAAAGGATGAAGAGGCAGATTTGGAAGGCAGCTCTGTCCAGCCCCAAATCCAAGCCCAGCAAGCTCTTACCCCCCCAAGTCCGTGGCTGGAAGAGAGAGAGTCTGCAGCCCTAACGTTTCCCACCCTGCCTTCCCCACCTCTGACCCTTCCTTGCTCCCACTTCTCCCTTATCTGCATGCTCTCCAGTCTCTAGGAAATTCAATCCGCAGTCAGCCCTCTGCCAGAAAGCAGGCTGCTCCCTGCTCTTATCAAAGCCACTCAGGCTCCTCCTCCCAGTCCTGAGGTCCCTCCCTCCAGGTCCCCAGCTTCTGCAGGACAGATGGGAGATGGAGGTAAGGAGTGAGCATAACAAGGAAGAAAGGGAGGAGGAGTTGGGTTGAGCGAGTGAGCAAAGGAAAAGGGTGGTGACCAGGTGTCAGTGTCACTTCGAGGCTGGGGGTGCTGGGCTAGGAGGATGTCCATCCCCTGTGCCCCACTCCTTGTTGGGGTGGCAGGTCTCTGCCGGTGAGACACCGCGGCAGGATGGGAAAGCAGGAGGCTGGGTTGGGTCCCCATTCAGCTCTGCGCTTGTGGCCTTGAGCCTGGTCGTTGGCCATGTCTGGCCTCTGTGGCTGCATCAGCATCATGGCAACTTTCTGTAGGTCAGGCCCTAGAATCCAGCCAGGAACCCCACGGACATGATGCTCTCTGGGGGACATGGGGTGAATTAGGTTGTCATACCTGTTTTCCCCATTTCATCTGCAGGAGAAGTTCGGATGCTCTGGCCTTGGCTGGCGTGTCCATCTGGGAGAAGGGGGTTTCCGAGAGGAATAAGACTGAGGCAGGGAAAGTGGCGGGGAGGACGGAATGGTCCAGGCTGAGGGAGCAGCTTGGTGGGGAGAAATGGGGGACTGAGGAAGAAGACAGAGATGGGGAAGAGGTGGGAGAGAGGAGCTGCACTTGGACAGGGAAGGCTGTGCTTGGATTCGGGGTTCTATTCTGTGGATGGGGGGGTCACAGGACAGTTTTAGGCAGAACAACATGATGTGATCTGTTTCAGAAAAGCTGAGGGCTCTGGGTGGAGAATGGACTGGGGAGGGGGGAGGAGGCCAGGCCATGGGCTAGGAAGCCACTGTGGCGGGCCAGGGGACAGGGGAGCAACGAGCAGCAGCTCGTGCAGCTGGCTGAGTTCCAGGTGGTAAGGGTTCCAGCATAAAGCACTGCCAACCCTGAGTTCCAAATAGGCGTATGGCCTCCTTAGGAGAGATGCTCCAAACCTCCAGGTTTGAACTGGAGGCTCTTTACGAATGTGAGACCCTGGGTGCAGGGCTGTGTGGAGGGGCCCCCTGCCCCACCCTGGGACCGGGTCTGGTTTCAGGCAGTGGTGGCAAGGGTGAGGGGATGGACAAAATAATGAACTGTGTAATAGGAGGCAAGAGGAGGCTTGGTGACCGATGGCCGGTGTGCTGTCACTTGTCATCACACCCCTCCCCCACCACACCACCACTGTACTTCCTACCCACCCACCCCCCCCACTCCAGAAGGTGCCCTCCACTCAGGGAAGCCATTTCCTCCTTGTCCTGCCTATGCCGCACACAAATCCTTTCCAAATTGAGGGCCCTGGAGCCAATGTCCTGTGTCCCCTAAGGGTCCAACAGCCCTCTCTTCAGATGTGCTTGGCTGTTGGGCCACAAGTCTGAGCTGTGATGTGCGGGCTGTCATTCGGGTGTGGGCTGAGAAGCACTGAAAGCTACCTCAGGCCTTCAGAGCTTGCTGCTTTGACCCACTTCCTAGTTCTGGTCCCCAGTCCCCTCCTAAGCCTGAGTCAGCTGACTCTGCGTGGCCATGGGAGGTGGCTTGTCCAGCCTTGCCCCTCGGACTGAGCCTGGATGGGGCTGCCTGCCTTGGCTTTACCCTCAGTGAGGGCCTTCCCTGATAGCCCTGCCCAAGACGACAGGGCAGGGCCCAGCGGAATGGTTGGGCGACACCACGGGCTTTGGGGTCTGGAAACCTGACATGAGAGAGGAGAACACACACCAGTTCCCTCCCCAAGGCTGTCATGGGAAAGAGCAGAAGCCATCCTGCAGGAATGCAGCCATGTCCAGCCTCCATGCTCACTCCCAGTCTCTGCTCAGACACCTCTCCCCAACTGTCAGGCCTTGAGCCTTCTGTGTGCCTGACCCCATCTGTCTTCACAGGTGGGCTCCATCTGGGACATGCCAATGAGGGCCCCCAGCCTTCGGATCACAGCGGTTTAGGGACACAGTCTCTGGAGGTGGCTGCCAGGGTTGGGGACCCTGGCTCCACTACTTAAGAGCAATTGGGGGCAAACATAGAACTTCCCTGGGCCTTTGTTTCTTCATCTATACAAAGGAGACAGTGGTAGTCCTCACTCATGGGTTGTTATCCTGATGGGCTCATGCAAAGGGTTTAACACAAAGGAAGTGCACAATAAATATTAACTATTGGTATTAATGGAACTAAATTTGGAGTCTTCTTGATGGAATAATTGGGAGAGAGCTCTTATTTTTACTAGCATTGAGCTGCTGGAAGAATCTTGCCATCATGAGGGAGAGCCTGCCTGACAATGAACCCAGGACAAAGGAACAACACAGTGCTCAGAGATGGGGAAAGAAGGACTTAATTCTGATGATATCACCTGAGTTCCTTGATCAAACCATTCCTGAAGGCCTGCCCCTAGACTATTCAGGCATAACTAAATTTGGGGGGTTTTTTTCTTTCCTTTTTTGCTTAAATTATTCTGTGTTGGGCTTCTGTCATTTGTAACAGAGAGTCTTCATGGCTGTCCCTCCATCCATCCACCTGTACGTCCCGGCTGTGGGCTTACACACATCACTTTCCTCTCTAAGACTTAATTTCTGCATTTGTAAAATGGGAGTTTCATCACCTACCTTATCAGTGGCTTCAGGGATTAATGGGTAACCCAGATAGGGTACCATTCTCAGGACCACAGGCAGAGGAGGGCTCAGGAAATTTCCCTCCCATCCTGTCTTTCCAGTCTAAGTCGTGCCCCGTGCCTGCGCAGGTGTGTGTGGAAAGTCAAGCCAAGCTCCATGCCCCGCCAGGCCCACGGCCTCCCCAGCAGCAGAATCCGATAGGTACAACCTTTATTGTTTCACCAGCATTTTTCAGAAGAAGGATGTCATTTGAGGGCCACAGGGGATGGGGGGAGTAAAAAATAACATAAACACACTGAACAGAAACGCAAGAGGGCAACAAGAGGGGCTGAGACTGGGTGTTTGGGGCAGAGGGGTGAAAGACCGGGGCAGTCACAGCCTCTTAGCTTTCGGCCACCAGAGAGGAGAATTCTGCAAAAGAAGAGGACAGAGAGATGAGTTAGAGGTGAACAGCGTGGGAGGACTTGCCATGGCCTGGCCGCTGGGCCCCGCACGGTGCCTCCTGTTGGTTCTCCCACCTGCTGCAGACTGAGTGAATGAGTGAATGTGGGAATGAATGAATGGGAAATGGTGAGCCTACTATCTCTTTTGTTTTACTTTTTAAACATTTTAAATCCAATGTAGCGAACATACAGTGTTATATTCATTTTAGGTGTATGATATAGTGATTCCATCTGCTGCTTCCATATACTTGTCAGAGTTCATCCAGATAAGTGTGCTCGTAAGCCCGCCATCTCTTTTGCTTCGTGATGCCCTGCCATCTGCAAATTCCTAATAATAACTACAATCATAATAGCAGCAGTCGTCTGACGGTTGATCCCATGCTAGGAGCTATTCTAAGCACTTGATATTCAAGATCTTGTCTGACTCTGACAGTGATCCTGTGATGTGCATATTATTGCCATTCCCATTCTATAGATGAGGAAGCTGAGGCTTAGAGTCCAGCAGTCTTTATGCGGTCACACGGCTAGTAACGAGCAGACCCAGGGCTCAGACCTAGGTCTGTCAGAGCCTCTTGTGACCCGGAGCTCTTCCTTAGCCCCTGTCTAGTTCTTCCCTAGCTGCTTGACAGGATCACCAGCAGAATCCCAAGAAGACACAGATGGCCAGGCCCTTGCCCTCGGATTTCTGATTTAGGAGGCCTTGGGTAAGGGAGGACTTCTTTTAGTTGTTCAAAGGTGCTTCCGGCGAGCAGTCTGGTCCAGGAACCACTGCGCACTCTTCCTCCTCAGGGGGCTGAGCAAGACTGGAGGACACCGGAGCAGCTGATCGCCCCACGCAGGTCAGATGGGAGAGGGAGTGCTGGTGCTCAGAATGAGCTGGGCCCTGTCTCACACAGCAGTTCATTGAGTCCTGCCCATCACTTAGGACGCTGGGAGCTAGTCCCATTTTACAGAAGGGGGCACCGAGGCCCAGAGAGGAGAAGTGACTTTTCAGAGCCTCGGGGGTCATAAGGGGCTCAGCTGCGACTCAAGCCCTGGGGTCTGGGTCTCTCCACAGGGCCTGTCTTCCAGTCCACCTGCCCCAGGAGTGTCCCCCGGTCCCACTTCACTGAATATGAATTGATGTCAGCACTAGGGGGAGAGCCAGTGTCCCTCTACTGAACCCCACTCCACCTACATGAACAAAGGGATGGCCCCGACCAGGTACAGAGAGACAGGAGCCAAAGATGATCCCCACCCTGAAGGAGCTTCTGGCCTAGTCAGGGAAGAAACAGTACTTGGCAGGGCAGGCTCCATGCTGCTGGCCTTCTGTCTGAATCTCAAGTGTGTCGAGGACATTCCCACCTCAAGATCTTTGCACCTGCTGTTCTCTCTGCCTGGTGTGCTCTTGGACTTTCCACGGCTACTTTCTTCTCACTCACCAGGTCCCAGCTCAGATGTCTTTCCTCCTGGGGCCTCTCTGACCACTCTGGTGACAGCAGTGACCCTCCCCTACTGGGATCCTTTTCACTGTCACCAGTTTTTATTCTAGCCCCAGCACTCACCACTCCCAAAACACTTTTGAGTGTGTTCTTGCTTATTCATTTGTTACCTGCCTCTCTCACTGGAACATAAACCTCTGTCTCTGGAGAGAGCCACTCCCCTTCTGCTCCGTCCCACCACCTGCCTCCAAGCGACCATGCCTGTCTGAATGGACAGAAGACCCAGAGACTTCACTGTCACCCCTGAGTAGAAGTGCCCTCTACTTAAGGTGTGAACATAACTCCAGGGGGAAGGTGGCTTCGGAAAGAGTCCTATGAGAGGGTGCAACATTCCCACAGGAGAAAGCAGATGGTGGGCAAGGGATTACAGGCAGTGGCTTTTCACGGGGCAGGCTCAGAAGGCAGGAAACGGGGCACGTTTGGGAAGGAACCAGTAGCCATGCTGGGCTGGTGCCTTGAGTGATAGGGCTGGTGCTCCAAAGATGCCTGGGGCCCCCCAAGTCTGGCTCCATTGCTTATGGGCTGTGTGACCTCAGATAATGTCCCTGGCCTCTCTGAGCCCCAATGTCATCATCCATGAAAGGAAGAAAAGTCAGCGCTGCTTCTTGAGTTGGGACATAGAAGCAAGATGCTAGTGCACAGGAAGTCCTTGGCACCCCCCTCCCTCACCCCTGCCACCCTCCCCACCCCCCTGAGTTCTCCTGGTCCTGTTCCCCGAGCCCTTCCAACCGCAGGGTCCAGCTATGACAGTCACAAGGGCTACCACTCAGCAGCCAGGTCTTCTGAGACATTTCTTTGGAGTAAAGGGGGCCCAGGGAATGCCCGCCCGGGTTGTTTTTTTCTCTCCTGGAGACCAGGGAGGACAGGAAGAGTTTGCCACCCTCTGGCGCTAGGCATTCCTGAGAAGCTGTACCCCCAGCCCGCGGGATAGTGTGGGGCCCCAGCTAGTGCCCGCTGCATCTAGAAGCCATAGAGAGGGGTCCAGACCCCGCCTGGTGTGTTTGCTGGTTAAGGTGTCCATCAGGGCAGCAAAGGGGCGGGGGTGGTGGTGGTGGAGGGGTGGGCAGTAGCAATTACTCGGGAGAGACCAGGGAAAAGGGAGTGTGAAGTGGCCTCAGAAAGGCCACCAGAAGGACCAGGGCTCCTTAAGGTGAGCACTGCCCTCCCCAGACTTTGTATGAGCCCCCTCCACCCCCCCACCCTGACCCCTGGCCCAGGTGCGATCTCATAATTCCTCCTGTGCTCCAGTCACGTGAAATGCCAGCCCTCCCTGGGGGCGTATAGAAGCCACCCGGCTGCTCTGGAGGCTCTTCCATAAAGGGAGCATCATTTGCAAATAAAAAGGTGAAAAAACTAACATCAACCAAACCAAACACAGGCTCCCACCTTGGGAATTGGGGTGGGATCTCTGCCAGGCGGAGGGACACGTCCCCGGGCTCCTCCTCTTCCGGGGGTGCGAGCTGCGAAGTGGACACCACCCTCCCCTATCCCCAAGGTGTCCCCAAGGGCAGGAAAGGCAGGTGCCTGGATGTGGGGACCTAGGTATCGACGCGAGGTGGCAGAGAGAGAGGGCCCCCTAACTGGTCCCGAGTGGCCACAGTCTGAGTGGTAAAAGCAAGGGGCAGGGGTGGAGCCCAAACACCAAATATTCCAAAAATCCCTTCCAGGGGCCCAAAGCTCCTCAGCCAGGAGCTCCTGTGACCCTGCAGCCCCTCCATGAGGCAGGTGGTTCTTCTGAGAGGTCTCTGATCAATACTGTCCATTTTTAGAGAATCTAAGAATTCTTATTTATTGAATGCCAAATATGTATTATATATATATATTATCTCATTCAATTCTCACGACTCCTCCGCAGGAGAGATGCTTTTGTCTGCATTTGACAGATGAGGCCCAAGAGTTAAATCGCTTGCCCAAGATCACAGAGCAGCCCTGAGTCAAGCTCCTGCCTTTAGGCTCCCTTCTTTACCCTGGAGCTTCCCGACCTCCCTGAGCAAGGTGTAGAGTGACCCAAGAGCCACCTCAGATATCCCCACCCTCCACAACTCTGTCCTATTAGCTCTGTTTTATTTCCTTCATGGTACTTAGCACTCTCTGAAATGAGCTTATTTATGGGCTTCTTTTTGTTGGTCTCCCCTTCACCAGAATGAAAACCCCAGGAGGACAGGGAGCCCTGACTTGTCCACCACTCTCCTAGCAATAGAGTAAACCTGACATACAGCAGGCACAAATAAGCAAATGGATGGACAGACGGACCACAGACGGCTGGCTGGCTGGCTCATGAGTCCTCCGTGGGGTTCAACAAATTCCGATTTGCCTCATATAAGTCTCACACTGGGCAGTCAGTGGGGTGATTCCCATTTTGTAGATGAACAAACCAGAGGCCTGGAGAGGTGAAGGGTCAAGGTCATGCAGAAATAAGAGGCAAAGGAAAGATTGGGCTGGTGATCTCAGGTGCACCCCCCGCATGAGTGTGGAGAGCCCATTCCCGATTGGGCTGGCATCCCAGACTGGGTACAAGCAGGGACTCTGAACCTGCCATTGAATCTGGGAAACTGACCAGGGCCGATGTATGCTGTCCTTGGGCACGGAGTTTGCTCTGCACCGGGATAAAGGAGACATGAGTTGGCCAATGCTAGCTTCCGGAGAGATTGTTGAGAGGGAAAGTTAGTCTTTACAGTTTCCCAATTTGCACTGACCTCCCTAAGCCTCACCCTAGAAATCCCGGGTCCTTGGGCTGCCCATCAGCAAAAAGCCAGTTCACCACCTTCATGCTAGATGGCATTTGGTGCCATCAGCACAAAGGGGACCAAGAAATGCCAACCAAGGGACATTCCGGGGGTGGAAGGTCAGGCCTTTTGGAGCCTGACTGGGAGGGATCTTGGACCTGTGGGGGTTTTCAAAAGCGTCTGAAAACAGACCCCTCTTCCCACCCTGAGGTCTACTCTGAAGAGGTCAGGCTGTCAAAAAAGCCACATGCCCTGGCTTTTTGCAGAGAACACTGCATTCTAATTTTATCCTCCTGGAAGCTGGAGCAGGGCATTTTGTAGACAAATTGAGGGCAGGAGTCACCTCTTCTGGCCCTTTCGTATGTGCCCCAGGGCAGAGCTCTTAGCAATCAGCCAATAAACAAACAGTCCTCTTATCAGAAAATAAAAGTCTCCTCTAAAATGTTCAGGTTTCTCCTTAAAGAAAAACAAATGAGCAAACAAAGTCCTGTAGAGTCTAGGGCAACTGATTTGGCAGTAGGATGCTGGGATGGGGAACGGGGAGGGGATGCTGACCTTTGTTCTGTCTCCCGCTCAGGTCTTGCTCTTCCCCTTGGTGCAATGTCAGGTCTAGAAGACGCCTTGCCAGCCCTCCCACAGTGCTTGAAGCAAGGGCTCTAGGAGTCAGTTCCCAACTCCCATTTTTGCGTCCATGGCCTTGGACTAGAGATACTTTGCCTCACCGTGCCTCAGTTTCCCCATCTGTAAAATGGAGCTCTCTGAGTCATTCAGAGGAACCCACACTAAATCTCTTGTCCCAGGCACGATATGTAGCCAGCCCTCAACATTTGATAGCTGTTGTAACCAAGATGCTTCCATGGGGGCCCCCGGGTGGCTCAGCTGGTTAAGCATCTGACTTTGGCTTGGGTCATGATCCCAGGGTCCCAGGATCATGCCCCACATCCGGCTCCCTGCTCAGCAGAGAGTCTGCTTCTCCTTCTCCCTCTGCCGCTCCCCTGCTTGTGCTCTTTGGTTCTATCTCTCTGTCAAATAAATAAAATCTTAAAAAAAAAAAAAAAAGCTGCTTCTACAGCTAATGCGACTGAAACCCAGTGTATGAAATGCCTGGCTGCTGCCGGGCAAGGGGCACCAGAAGACTTGCTATCTGGGGCTTATTACCCCCCGCCCCATTTCCTGTCCCCACTTGGCACCTGGAGCCGGGTCTGATTCTTGCTCCTTCGCTTCCTGGCTGGGTGGCCTTCACTCTCCACTTTACTCTTGTTTGTAAAGGGGCGTGATAACATCTGCTTGCCTGGCTGGAGGGCCAGAGGAACAAAGGCAGAAAGATGCCTGGTCTGTAAGTGTTAGTTCCCCCTCCCTTGGAGCTCCTCTCCACCTGACTATAGGCTGGAGCTGCAAAATGTCCACAAAACACCCCCTGAGACCAAGGGAGGATGTGAGCAGCAGAGGGCAGGGGAGGGCGGCCTCAAGAGCAGGCAGCTGACCTTCCCCAAGTTTCTGGCACCATCTAACCTATTGAGTTAGATTCCCACCTCCAGCAGGCCCATCCATAGAAACGCAGCCTCTGACCCTCTGCTTCCGAGTCTGTAAAATGGGGGTAGGGCTCTGGTGAGCGCCACTTGAGGTGTTTGGATGAGAAACGCCTGGCACAGCGTTGCCCCACACACAAGGGAGTGCATGTAAATCAAGTCTCACCGTGGAGATTCAAGGGACGGTGTTCCTCTGGCGGGACCCAGAGTCTTGCCCTGGCTCTTGTAGGGGCCCCTGGGGTGGGGTGGAGAGGGTCAGAGGATGGGAGGGCCAGTCCTCCCCTTCCCACAGGAAGCTGAAATTAGCCTAATTAGGTCTGTCCCAGTCCCAGTGCCGTGGGGATTGGACAGATTTAGAAGCTATTGACAGGTGAGACCAGCACATGCTGACAACCTCAAGTGAAACTGAGACAGACCTTGAGTCAGCGTTTGGATCGGTCCTCCCTTCCCTCTGTCGTGATGACCCGGATGAGGCACCCGCCCCGTGGTTTATCATCTCACCTCTAAATAGCTCCTGGGCTGGGTTTCTTATAAATTGGTATTGCAAACAGGGATCACTTTCCCACCCCAGAGAACGGGAGGCAGGGTTACTTGGGGTCAAGCCAGATGGCCACGAGGAGCGGTGTAAACAGTCCTGGGGGCTCACTCTGTGCCAGGCACTGTCCTGGGTGTCATCTCATTCCATCTGCGCTGGCTCTCTTGTCCCCATTTTACCAACAGGGAGACTGAGGCTGTGAGTCACCCGGCCAGGAAGATTCTAACTCAGGATGGCTCCCGTGGGGTGCGTCCCTCTCTCTCGGTCTCAGACTCGCGCCCTGACCCACAGAAGCAGGAGAGGGATCGATGGCAAAGGGATGTCTTCTTTCCTCCCTCCCCACTGCTCCGCCCTCAGGAAGGCAGTTCTCGAAGGAGCGCTGCTCCCTCTCCCTTTGCTGCAGCAGATGTAGCTCCGCACAGGGCCGGAGCAAGGGAGTGCCTGTCCACTCGCGAATTCCAGCCAGCATCTTGCTAAGCCCAGAAACCATTTAATAACCTGAATGTCTCCACGAAGCCGGATGGAGGGAGTGGCAGAGTCAGGAGACAAGTTCCTTTCTGCCAAGGACCTCAGTTGCCACAGCTCAGAGTGGGGATCACAGACTCTGCCCCCTTGACCTTATGGGGCCGGTGTGAAGGGAGGGAGACAGGACAAAAAACTCTGTGCACCTTAAGGCTCTGCCACCAGGACTGTGGCTGGCTGTCATGTACTCATCCTGTCTTCCCCAGAAGCCAAATCCTACAGGGGCTGGGAGGCTGGATGACCTCTCCTGCAGTCCCTGTCACTGTCCTCCCATCTTAGACCATTTCCTTTCCTTCGAGGACTGGTATTCCACTAGGGTTTCAAGGTGGCTTCCGAGAGAAAGCACACATGTAAAATAGGAGGAAAGGCATCATTTCCAGAACACTCACTTCATGCAGGCGACAACCATTTGAGGTGGGCATTTTTGTTCCCACTTTGGGATGAGGAGGTGGCTGCCTAGGGAGGGAAAAGGGCTTGGCTGTCCACGCAACCGCATTCTGTGGGTTGGATTTTCAGTCTGAATTCAAGTGTTTTAGCCCAAGGGCTTACCCCTCACCCTGCCTGACACAGTACATGGGCGGCTTTGGGATACAAGAGAACAGATTTTACCAGAAGGAAGCGGAAAAAGCAAATGCCTCAAGGCACGTGAATGGAGGAGATCTTGGTGGTCCAGAGATAATTATGACTAAATTTTTCAGCATCAGAAGCAAAAAGCAAAGCATAGGCTCTTGGGCTGGAACAGGCGGGAAGCCTTGGAAATAGGACCCACACCAGAATCAGGTTTCAGGGAGCCAGTAACACAGATCCTCTGTGTGTGTGTGTGAGTGTGCGTGTGTGTGTGTGTGTGTATGTGTTTATGAGTGAGTGTGTGAGTGCCTGTGAGAGTGTGTATGTGAGTGTGTAGGAGTGTGTGAGGGCCTGAGATAGTGTGAACAGTGTGTGTAAGAGAGATTATGTGAGTGTGTATGACTGTGTGTGAGATTGTGTATGAGTGTGAGAGAGTGTGTGTGTGCACGCACCTGTGCGTACAGGGTGTGCAGATCTCGCCCGCAGCACGGCAGCAACAGTGGGATACCCGGAGTCAGAGTGTCAGGGTTTGGAGTGGCCCGGACGCAGGTTAGCTGTGTGACCCTGGGCAAGTCCCTGCACTTCCCAGAGTCTCAGCTTGCGGGTCCGCAAGGCGAGGGTGTGACTCGCGGACTGCCGTGCGGCTGCACCAGCCCTAAGAGGTAAGGCCCGGGTGCGGTGCCTGGCACGCACGACGTGCCACACAGAGCGGGGGAGGGGGCAGCCGCTGGTCAAGTCAGCCTGCACATTCCAATGGGCAGGCATTGCAAGTGGAGAGCCCCGGCCAGGGACGCATCTGTGTGAGAGGCGGAGGGGCAGGGGCGGGGGGCTTCTGGCTGGACCTCTGAGCTTCCTTCCTGCCTCTGTGACTGAATGAACCCGGACACTTAACCCCTCAGTGCCCTGGTGTCCTCATTTGTAGAAGGGGAAGAGTGATGGCACCTACCTTCTAGATAATTCTAAGGCAGTGGTTCTCAGAGTAGGGTCCCTGGGGCATTAGCCCCACTGGGGAATTTGGTGGAAATGTGATCTTGGGCCCCACTCCAGACCTAAGGAATCAGAAACTCTGGAGTTCAGGCACAGCCATCTGTATTGTGAAAAGCCCTCCAGGGATTCTGACACTGCTCCTGTTTGAGACCCAGCAAGGTGAAGGGCAGACACTTGAGAAGGAGCCTCTCACTTAGCAGGCTCGCCTGCTGCTTATGCCTCGGTTTTGTGACTGGCTGGGTTTGGGGGCGCCTTCCACCTCTGTCCAGCTCCTCTCACCTTTGATGCCTTAAAACTCTCCTTTACCAGCTCTGCACCAGCCGCTCAAGGGTGGACTTCGAGAATCAATCGACCACATCTATAAAAGTCTGAGCTTCCTGGACGTAGCTGCCCCAGAAACGGGAATGCAAAGGGTTATTATTAGAACTCAGGCTTTCTGTCCCCTCCCTTCAGTCTGAGGTTCTCAAGGGCCTGGTAAGCATCACTCACCTTGAGAGGGCAAACAGTGGGAGATGAAGGTAGTCCTGCTTCTAGAATCCCCCAGCGCCTGCTGCATGCAAGCCCCCAGCCCACACGGGTCTCTAGCCTTTGCCTGCAGACCTCTCTCTCTACACACAACTCTTCCTCATCACTGCATCCTTAGAGCTGGCCATGTATTCATTCATTCAGTCCTCCACTCATTCATTCATTCATTCATTCATTCATTCAGCAAACTTTCCTTGTGCCCCTCCTATGTGCCAGGCCCTATTCTAGGTGGTGGTGGAGTCAGAACAGAACAAAACAAAGTTCGTGCTTTTGTGGAGATGGCATCGCAGTGGGGGAGAGAGAAGCAAGCAATAAGTCAGTAGATAAAATGATCTTAGGGTGGGTGCTTGCTGAACTCAATGAATGAACAGAGTACACAGCAGAAGATGTGTTTTGGATCCGGCAGACGTGAGCTCAGATCGTGACCTTGCTCTTCTGCGATGTGAAGTTTAGGCAGAGCCCTAGCCTCTCTGAGCCTCGGGGTCCTCGTCCATAAAATGAGGAGAGTAACAGTAGCCACCTCAGAGACAGCTAGGACGACAGGGGGAGTAAAGTGCTGAGCCCAGTGTATGACACACAGTAAGTGCTCCGTGAAGTCAGATATTACTGCTGTCATTATTCGAGGTGGCCCGGGCTCAGCCGGTCCTCTACCTAGAGGTTTATTCACTGGGACATCCGTGGAGTCCCAGACCTGGCAGGGACCCCAGTGACCGGCTGGTGATCTGAACCCTGATTGTAAAGATCAGGCACCTGAAGGTCAGAGGGGGTTCCATGACTTGCCTTGGGTCCTACCAGGAGTTTAAAGCATCCTCCTGCTGCTGGGCAGGGCTCAGAACCCTTTGCCTTTAAGGGAAACAGGCAGGAAGGTGTGGTGGCTGAAACAGAACTTCCCAGGGGCCTGCAAAATCCTCTGCCTCCCATCTCACTGCCTACTGGGCATCATCACCCCCATCCTTCCCGGCACCCTCCAGAAAAAGTACCATGTTTGGGGTAGAGGTGAGGAGGGGAGGTGTCTGTATCTTCCATCCTCAAAAGTGCACCATGGGGTCCCTGCTGACTCAGGGGATCTGCCCCCCCCATTTCTTCTCCTGTCCCACCCTGTTTCATTCGGTGCTGACCCCTCCCCCAGACCTTCCACCAGGTCATCCTGAGCTGGAACGCCTCTGGCAGACACCCCGAGTGTGCCTCCGGCGCTGGCACTGCTCTCTCTGGATCTGTCCCTCTGTCTTCTGTCCTAGGTGACCCTTGGGCAGGCTTCGGCACACGTTACCACCCTGCTAACAATTCTCTTTCCCCACCTCCAGCCAAACAACCTCCTTGCCCCTTTCTAGACATCCCTAAACCTCCCAGGCTTGTGCCATTGCTGAAACCGACGCCTTGCCCCGAGCTCTCCCAGGAACACCCCCGGCCCCTCCTCCGGCCAGGGGCTTCCTGCCCCCGGCCTCCTGTATGCCTACACACCACTGTCTCACCCTCTCCAGAAGGCTCCTCTGCGCCCCCCTGCTATTGCCGTTCTTTTGTGTACATATACATAGAACTGTAAGCAACTTGCCGCTAGAATAGACAGCATCATAGCCGCCGCTGGCTGAGTACTCGCAGTGTGCCTGGTGCTGTGCTCAACATGCGTCAGGTCATGGAACCTCACAGATGCCACCGAGCCACGTGCTGTCATACCCAGCTCATCCATGAGCAACTGAGGCTCGGGGTTGCTGAGCCTCTGCTCTGGGGCACCCAGCTGGGAAACAGGGCCTCTGGGAGTAGGGTGGGATTCATCTTTCCTTCCCTGACAGCCTGGCACAGGCTTGCTACTCAGGAAACGTCTGCTGGATCTGCTGGAAGAGTTGAGTTAGCTCTTTAAGACAGGAGATGGGCAGAGACGGAGGGAGGGAGGGAAGCAGCCTAGGATCTGGCCTGGTTTTTTTTTTATCAAGTAGGTTGCTTTTGAGCAGCCATCCATGAAGACCCCGCCTACAGCTTCCTGCAGAGCTCTGGCATACTGGCTACAAATGAACATGGGAAGCAGGTGTGGAGGTTTGGGCTGGGGTCTGGGGGCAACTCTGGGCCGGGATGGAGCTGTCTCCGTGGATTGGTGAAGAGCGGGGATGGGGAGATATGCCACTCGCCACTCGCGGGCACCGCCAAGACCCGCCACCCATTTCTCTCCAGCAATTCCTGCTCCAGCCCATTGAAAAATGACCTCCCTCCTTTGCAGCCGCAGGAGAGACAGCTGGCAGTGGGAGGCCAGGGGACTCCCTGCCTTTGACCTTGCTTGTGTTTCTCCATTTTGGTCTCGGGCATAAAACTTTAATAAAATACACCCACATTCAGAATCCTTTTAACTTTCCCAGAGCAATCTTGTGTCGATAGCCACTTAATTTTTACAATAAGCCCAAGTAGGTTTTAGGATTAAACTGTGTACCTCATTTGCCGGGCTTGGGAACTGGGTGTAGAGAGGAGCGGGGGCCAATATCATAGCTGGGGAAGCGCAGAGAGGAAGCAGGGCTGGTCTTTACACTGGGGCACCGGATGCTTATTAAGTGCCTGCTTTGGGGCAGGTGTGGGCTACATAATGGATATAAAAGGATGAAGACAACCTAGTCCCTATTTTTTAAAAATTTAGGTAACAGACACATATATAGCACTGACTCTTAGTTACAATTTACTATTCTAAACCCTTTACAGGCTAACATTTCTAATCCTCAGGACAATCCCATGAGATAAGGACTATCATTATCCTCAGTTCAGAGATGAGAAAACTGAAGCCAAGAGTAGTTACTTGAGTTGCCCAAAGTCACACAGCCAGAAAGTGGTAGAGCTTTGAGCCCAGAGGGCTAGCACCTGCACACAGTTTTCTCTTAGGTTGACATGAAGGAAGGACCATTACAAGACGCGACAGAGCTTGCTGGAAAGAGCTATTCTAATTCCCGGCTCACCTACTTACGTCCTAGCTCTTTGAACAGGCTCAGCACCCCAGCCTCAGTTTCCCCATGTGCATAACTGAGATCATTCTCAAGGCTGTTGGGATGTTAAGAAAGATAATGCTGCTGGGGTGTGTTCTGTGAATGTTAGTTCTGAACGGAGAAGGATGCGGGATGGTGGACCACCAGCCCCTCACCTGTTCTGAAAGCAAAGCTTGAAAAGCAAGGCAGGGTTCAGATATTCCTTTTCCTGATTCCCAGCTGATTACTGGCCGGCTGTTTTTCCTGGGAAGCGGGTATTTATTTGGGCGAAGCCAAAACGGGTTTTAGAAACCCGAAGTTACAGGATACCAGGACAAGATGCTGAGAAGGATAGAAGATAAGGAATTTCCATCCCTGGAATTTGAGAAACATAAGAGCCCACAGGGTCCTTGGAGATCAGTTGGCCTCATCTCCTCAGGTTACGACTGGGAGACTGAGGCCCAGAGAAGGACAGAGACGGCCCAAGGTCACACAGCCAGCCCGGGCAAAGCTGGTACCAGAATCCAGGCAAAAATGCCGGCGAAGTTCAGGGGAAATCCCCAATTCTCCTTGATTCCCTACCTAGTAAGGAGGAAATAAGAATCTATTCCTTTTGTGTTGTTCAAATTTAGAAGAAAAAATGTACCCCCATCCAAAAAAAATGTGTGTGTGTTCCTGGCTTACGTGATAGAGCTCTCAGACCTAATGCATCACCTCTCCCTCTCATGTGACAGAGCATTTAGCATCCAAACCTCCAAGACCTACAATGCACTCTGGCCCTAGGTCATGGGCACTCACCATCGACCCCAATCTTGCCATCCCCATCCTTGTCTCCAGCGGCCATCAGTGTCTTGGTTTCTTTTGCAGACAGGTCTCTGGCATCTGGGGAGAAGCCCTTCAGGATGAATCTAGGGAGAAAAGCCAGGGAGGGAGTCAGGTAGAGGTCACCTTGCAGGAGCAGTGTCCGGATGGTGGGCTGGCTCCTGCGTGGTGGCAGCGGGCAACTGGGAGAGGCGGTCAGCAGCGGGAGTGCACGCAGCTAGGCCGGGTGGCCTGGGCTGTGCCTGTGCTTTCACGGGTGGGCATGCAAGGAAGGACAGGTCGTCCTCTGCAAAAGGTCGACCTCACTCTAGGCAGGACACCTGCATTTGCTTATTCAGCCAACCCAACAAATGCAAAAGTGTCTTCTCTGCACCGGGGTCATGCTGGAAATTGGGGGCACAGAGAAGGAAGCCACACGAAAAAAAATGTACTCAGAAAGACCACACAGGGTGATGGATGCAATGATAGGGATAGAGAAGAGTGCTCAGAGGATGCTTCTGTCCTGCCTGGGGTGAGGGGAAAAGCCAGGAAGGCTTCCTGGAGAAAGTGATGCCTGGAGGACAAGTAGAAGTCAGTCAGTCTGTGTGTATATGTGTGTGTGGGTAGGTAGAAGGAGAAGGTTCTAGACAAAGGGTACCCTTGTGAGATGATCTGGAGTGAGGCTAGATGGATAGGGAAGTCCCTATGGAAAGATCCCTCTCCATACTCCCTTCTCTTTAGGACGAAAGTCAAGGCCGTCTTGGCCAGAGAGTGCTGGAAGGCACAGCTGGGTGGGCAGACATGAGCCAGGTGCATTTTCCTAGTCATAATCTTCCCTTCCTCCGCTTTGCTCCTGGAATTCCTGAACCCTAGAGTTGGTTCTGCACCCCCCACTTGTTCAGACACTGCTTAGCTGTGCTAGTAAAGAAGTGGGGGCAGGGGGATGGTCTGCAGGATGGTGGATGGTGCCTTTGAGGCAAATAAAAAGTCAATAAAATAAAATACTCCAGCTAGCATCCCCTGGCTTGCACATGGTGTTAGGCATCCGGATAACCTACCTCTTCATGTGAATTTAATTATTAAGTAGCCTCAACCCATTAGCAATATTAAGTGGCTATAATTTATGCCAGTTAGTTGCACTTCTGCTGCTAATTTTATTCTTCCGGAAGCAACAGTGGTGAAGCACAGCTATTTTCTGCCAACGGTACAGAGAGAAGGGGCAGGTCTGATGGGCACTTGGAAGCCAGAGTCCCAACCCCCACTCCCTGCCAGGCTGGGCAGCCCCTGCAGGCCTCAGTTTACCCTAGCTCATCCTCCTCGATGAAGCCGCTCTTGTCTTTATCCAGGATGTGGAACACCTTCTTTACGTCATCCGGGCTCTTCTTCTTCAGGCCAACCATTTGGAAGAACTTTTTGTGGTCGAAAGAGTCAACAGCTGTGGGGGCAGGGTGGAGAGGAGTGGGTTAAAAGGAGGACAAAGACAGGGTGGTAGGGAAGGGCAGGAGAACAGGGGGCGTCAGGGGGCACAACATTTGTTGATTGAGCTCCCTGGGCCAGTGCTGGGGGATGGAGGGATACTCCTCTGTGGGAGGGTAAAGGAGCCTGACCAGCAGAGAGAAGGAGAGACAGACAGTGTTTGGCCCAAGGTCACACAGCTAGAGGTAGAAGAGGTACACTTGACCCCACACTGCGCTGTACCCTTCACTGAGAGCAGGATGGCCTTTGAAGACAGAGGAGCTTCCTGGGTTCCATGAGGGCTTTGGGGGGTTGGCTGACTGGGGGTGGGCAGGGGAATTGGAGACGGTATGAACACGTGTGTGTATGTTGTTGGGGGGGGTGATCAACCTTTTTCCTCTACCACAGATGGTCAGCCTACACAAGACCAAGTTTCTTTCAAGGTCATACAGTGGAAGGAAGAGGGGGAGGACCCAGAATCCTGGCTTTTCCACAGCTATCAATTCCGGTGGCAGTTGGGGGAGTGCTGGAAGGCTCCCCAGGAACTCCCAGTTAAGTTTCTTTTCAGAGGGAGGAAGGTGGGTCAAGGAGTCATGGGTGAGTTATCCCAGCAGCTCGGGGAGGGTAAGCCCCCCAGAGCTTCTTCATAGCCTGCGGAGGGGGATGCCAAGCCAAAAGGAAATGGGATGCCTCCTCCCCAATTTTCTGTGTGCTGAGCTCCCTTTCAGGAACACCCGGAAAGGGTACAATTAGAATAATTTAGGTGTGGCAGGGAGGGAGGGTCCAGTTGAGGGTCATTTTCTCCCCTTGGGCTGAGGGAAGGACAGCTCATCTGTCTGCCTCTGACACTGAGGAGGACCAAGACTTGGAGGTGACCTTAGTTCTAATCCCCCTTCTGCTGTTCTAGGTGACCTTGGGCAAGTTTCTGGTCCTCTCCCAACCTCAGTTTCCCCACTTAGGTGAGGGGAGGGAAGAACCAGGTAGGCAACTAAGCGCTGAAGTCCAGGGCAGTTCTGAGAGGTTAGACTGCCCGCGCCCCTCCCTGGGCCATCTACGGAGGATGGAAGTTTCAAGCGCTGAGGAGGCTCCCCGAAGGGCTGGGCAAAGCAGAATGCCAGATGCGGGAAGGTCAAGGTCCGTGGTGGTGGTGGTGGTGGTGGTGTGTGGGTGCTCTGAGCCCCAGAGAGGAGCTTGGACTGCAGATGAGCCAACCACCGCCAGCCAAGAGGAGTCCCGTTCTGAACGGGGGTCTCCAAAAGGGGCTGCTTGGAGAGCAGGCGTGTGCATCCGCACCTCTCCAAGTGCCTTAAAGGGGAAGTATCAAGCCCCCACAGGACCTGGAAGGTCCAATTTGGAACCCGGTCTTTGCCCTTTGTCCGAGACCCTGAGTCCTCGCAGGGCGGCCACTCGGTCTTTGGCACCCGTAAGTTTCGGTCGTCCGGCAGAACACCACCCGGCCTCCCCACGGGCTCCCTGCGCCGAGTCCCGCCCGGGAGAAGTTAGGGAAATGCCGAGAAGCCCCCTGCTCCGTCCTGCCAGCGCCCCGCGGATGCTTGGGCAGAGGAGCGCTCCGGAAGACTGGTCAGCCACGCGACCCGCGGGGTGCTGGGGCCAGGGATCGGGGGAGGGGGCTGGGGAGGGGAGCGCGCTGCTCACCGGTAAAGGCCCCCACTGCCTTCTTGATGTCCTCAGCGTTGAGCAAGTCTGTCATCGACATCCTGCAACTGTTTGAGCGGGCAGAGCAAGTGCGAAAAGATTAAAAAGTGCTTTTCTCATCATTTCTGCTCATATGACCAGCGCTGCAGTGCTGCGCGCCGGGCGCACGCCCGCCGGCCTGGCTCAGAGCCAGGGGGCGCGGGGCTGGGCGCGCAGCCAGAGCCGCTCAGTCGCGCCGCGGCCGGGGCCTGCCGGGCGCTCCAACCCGCGGCCGCTGCTGCTCCCACACCGCCCCCGCAAGGGGGTCCTGCGCATCCCTGGGGCCGCGGCCTGGGCGGCCGGGGAGGGGGCGACCTCTGGAGTTTACGGGGCGCCCGTGTCACTAGCCCGGGCTGGAGGGTTCTCCTGCCCTCAAGGGTACGCAGGACGCACCAGCCTGGTGCCGCGTAGCTTCTCGGGTGCGCCTCGCGGGATGTCCCGCCGCTTAGGGGAGGATACAGGACCGTCAGGGGCCAGGCCTACACCCCAGAGGTTCCCTCCTCCGTAACCTCATTCCGTCTGGGATCCTACCTCAGCCTCCCATCCTGGATGCAAATTTATATTGCAAAATCTGAGTGCTGAGGTCTGGAAACCTGACCTAGGGGACGCTGGGAGGAGGTGGCCCCAGAGAGGATAGGAGGCTACCCCTCAGGTCCTCTCTGGATGCCCCATCCCACATCTGGCCAGGGATGCACTGAAACCTCCCCCCCCCCCCAAAGAACTGTTCTCAGATCTCCACTAACTGCTTGCGTTCCTGGTCTCCTGAGCCACAGACTATACTGTGGGTCCAGACTCTTGCCCCCCACAAACCTCTGGTCATCTGCGTCCCTCTCTTGAGAGAGGCTCCTTGAACTCTTTATGCCCCCTCTTCCCACTTAGCGACCAGAAGACCCATGTTTGGGGAGAGGCTGGTACTTTCAGACCACACTTTCTAGACAAGCTCAGCAGGTTTTATGGCTTGAACTTCTCCAGGAAATGTGACACTTCCTAATCTTAGGCAGTCAGAGACCAGTTGGCATTCTTTCTCACCGTCTCCCCAGGATTCAGACTGCAACCAGCTGCCTCTGTAGTTTGCAGAACACTGGACGGGGAGTCAGGATGCCTGGGATCTAGATCTGCAGCTGTGCTAAGTCCCTGCGTGACCTTGGATTATGACCTTCTCCTTTTCTGGTCATCTGTGTTCCTCCCTTGTCTTGGTGGTCCCTTGTGGTGGGATCTCAGGACTCCAAGGGAAAGTGTAGGCAGGTGGGCCAGGGTTGAGTCTGGTGCTGGTTGGTGGGCGGCTGGGGGGAGCTGTCCAGCTGCTGGAGTTCCGGCACACTCACTGTCAACACTTTCTCCCTCAGCTCAGTGCTGGATGGCTGCCCTTCCTGGAAACCTTAGGAGACACTGCTTGGGCTGCCCCCTCCCTGTGAGTCAGCTCCTTCAGTCCACAGCCCTCCAGCTGGCTTCTAAGGAGCAGAGGCTGGATCCTGCTGTCGGCCTTCCGTGGACCCCTCAGCAGCCCCTGCTGTCCTGGTCCCCAGCCAAGCTGTTCGTGTGGACGTACTGGGCTTCTGTGCAAGCATTTCAACCCTCAGACTCAGGGGAGTCTGTTTCCCTAACTGAAGGATCCTTATGCTATACTGGTGGGGAAACCGAGGCCAGAGAGGGTCAGTGAATGGCCTAAGGACACACAGCAAGGCAATGGCAGAGAGACCCCCTCCCGGATCTGCTAACTTGGAGCTCAGTGACCCTCATCCATGGAGCTCCTCCCGGCTGCCCAGGCCCCAGCCCTGTCAAGTCCCACCCATCTGAGCCACAGACCATGCCCAAACACTGACCCCTGTGGCAAAGGCAGGAGCCTCCACACAGGCCCATCCTCCTTCCTTCTTCCATCTCTCCCTGTAAGAGAAGCTTTCCATCAGCTTGACACACTCTCTGGGCCAGAGTCCACCAGCTAGAGCACCAGACAATGTTCCTGGGGTCGGCCTGCCAGCCCTCCATAACCTTTCCTCCTGCCTCCTCTGCCCACTCATGGGCCTCGTCCCATAGTAGCACCAGAGTCCACAGATGTCTGACTCCACCCCTCTCCTTCCAAGTTGGGAAACCTGAGGCCCAGCCAGGGGGAGGGATCTGTCCCGGATCACACCAGGAGTTCGGATGGAGACCTGAGGAATCCTTACTCTCAGGCTTGGCCTGGGCAGCTGCTGACCTTTCAGCACGCCCTCCCAGCCCCCTGTGCCTGGGGGCAGGGGCAGTGTGGTTGTCCCTTCCATCTGGCCTCCTCCACACTGCATGCTGCCACTCACCTTGGGTGGGGGTGGAGGGCGGGACCTGCACAGAGAGGCTGGGCCGGTGGGAGGTCCTGCAGGGAAGTGAGGCTGGAGGTGGGATGGCCACCTATATAGGCTTCTGCTCCGGCTATTTTGGGAGGTGGCGCTACCCCCAGCCCCCGGCCCCCTCCCCTTCCGGTGTCAGGTACTTCCCAGCCTCGGTGCTGGGTGTCTGTATCACATTCACCCTCCTTGGGCCCATCAAGCCAGGCCTATTAATAACCCTTGGCCCCTTCCTCCATCCTGCACCCAAAACTGAGTCTCAGGCAGGGCTCTCCTCTTCTACGAAGCCTTCCATGACCACTTTAGATAGCAGCACTGTTTCCAGGCTCCAAAATCCTGCAAGGAAAGCAAGAGAACAGGCGAGCAAATGAAAGGAACAGAACTGTCCTCTGTTCACAGGGCTGGGCTGGGTTCTTATTTGTACACCACCTCCTCACTACAGCCTTGCCTGGTACTCTTGGTGGATGAGGGAATGGCACAGAGATGCTAGGTGTGATGGGAGTTGCTACTCAAAACCATGAACCTGGAGCTCGCTGTGGGCCCAGCACTTGCAGGATATGGTCTAGGGTCTGCAGATGTGTTCTGCATGTTTTCTGAAGAGCCCCTTCCTCTCTTTGCGTTCCCATCTCCCCATCTGTAAAATGGGCTCTATTAGGGGCCAAGTTTGCTCTATAGATGGGTTTGGGGGTTCTAAGAACCCCCTGAAATCATATGCAAAAAAATCATGTGCAGATGTGGTCTTATGAAGCAAAGGCCTGTAGTTTTAATGAGATTTGCAGGGGGATCTCTGGCGTCATCTGCCTGGCACTGGAGATGACTGTCCCAGAGGTCATGCTTGAAAAGATGAATGAATGAATTTAACATGTATTTATTGAGCATCTAGTATGAACACCATGAAAGTTTCCTTTTGTCATCCCGACCTTAAAAAGAATCCCTAGGGCGCTGACATTATTTGCAATGAAGTCTTGTTCTTGAGGGTGACACGAGGAGGCCCAGCCCCTATGTACAGTCCCTCTGGGAGAGAAGCTACACGAAGTCCCTTGTTGACCCCTGGCTCTATGGATGGAAAGATCAGAGGGGGGGCTGGATGGGGGAGCCGGTGCTAGGGCCTGGATGTGGGGTCTATCCGGGATGTGCTGATGTGGGGGTCTGGACTAGTGTGACAGTAATGGCAACAGGGAGGAGTGAGAGCTAGGGAACCTCTTGAGGGAGACTCTCCCGGGCTTGGGGGTTGTGATGAACACGATGGACAATCCCAGGTTGACTCTAAATTTGTAAGCTGGGGTTCATCAGAGGGTGGCGGCGTGCTGCTCTGGAGGGTGGCGAGTGTGGGCAAGATGACCCGGAGTTGAGAATCCTAGGTTGTTACAGCTGAGAGAGGCTCTGTAGTGATCTACTGCAAAGGCTTATGTAAAGAGGAAGAAACCAAGGTCAAAGTGACAAACGCAAATCATGCGGAGTGTAGTGGGCCAGCCAGGACATCATGTTGGATCTGGGATGCCCGGGGGACATCGTGGTAGAGTTGCCTAGAGATCTGCATTCTGGAGAGAGGTTGAGACTGGACACAGAGCTATGGCGGTGATCAAGGAGGTTGGGACTTGAGGTCACAGGCATGGCTGGGCTCTGCGAGGCAGGAGTGAGACAGAGCCTTAAGGACTCGGCCTTAGGAAGATCCATGGCTGGGATCTTGGGAAATAGTTGTGTTGAGCGTGGTATATGTTGCATTATGCTTTCATCCTTGTACCCCCTTCTGAGATAGGCATTGCCTTCCCTATGTTACTAACGAGGGAACAAGGCTAAGAAAGTTTAGGAGACTTGCCTAAGGTCACTGAGCAGGCCTAGGACTTAAACCCAGGTCTCTCTGAGCCCAAAGCCCTTGCTCCTGTCCTCTCTACTATCTTGGCTTCCTGATAAGACTAACAAGAGATATATGGGGGTCAGAGCCGGTCATGAGTGAACCCTTGGGAGCCAGAATGGCCTTCCTCTCTACGCCCGCGTGTCTTCTGCATGTGCCTGCAGCTAAGCATATCTATGCAGGGTGAACCTTACTGTGGAGGCACATTCGCCGAGAACCTACTATGTGCTCAGTGCTAAGTGAGTGTTATTTTATTTTACCCTCAGTATGATCCTCAGAGGTTTAAGGAAGTAGCCTGTCAGAGAAGTTTAGTGGCTTGTCCCAGATAACACAGCTAGGTGCCTCTCCTTCTCAGCCAGACCCCGTACTGCACTGGCCACCTTCTCAGACTGCTTGTGGCCTGAGGATTACAAAGACGGTCCTCCCCTGCAGTGTTAGAAACTTGCAGGTCCAAGCCCTGTGGGGAAAGGGCCGTCCACTGCCCCAAGATTTTGATCAAAAGTCCCAGAGCTGAGTTTCTTTGGCTGTGGTTATGGTTCGGTCCTCCGCCATCCCCGAAACGGCCACTATCATTTAGCGAGGGCTGCGTGGGCCCGAGCCAAGAGCAACTTCAAGCCTGGAAGAAGCACAGTGTCAAGAGCACTGGAAGTACCAGAGGAGGGAGCCTGTCCCTGGACTGAGAGGTAAGGGATTTGGGTGGTCAGAGCCCATGGACTGTTGGGAGAATGAGTCTTGGAGGCAGCCACATGTGCCAGGCATAAGATTTCTGGACTTGAGATTTCCAACCCCTTCCTATCGCTAACAGGCAGCTACTCCCATCCCCTGGGCCCTCTGTTCAGAAGCAGCAGCCCTGCTCGGTGGAATTCCCCCCTGCTTCTGGGTTTCTGACCGCAAACAGCCACAAGGCAGCTGGGTGCGCAGGTGGACATCTTAGCCCCACGTTGACCCCACCTCTTCCATCCTCTGGGTCCCCACACTGTGCCTGGCCTTCAGCTGGACACAGCCACACACGTGTTCCCGAAGCAGATCCCAATATGCCTTTTACAGATGGAAAAACCAAGTTTTCGAGTTGTCAAGTCACTTGCCCGAGGTCCCAGGGCACACGGAGACCAGAGCCTGGTGTGTCTGACTCCAGCCCCGTGCGCGGTCCAGCGCTCTCCCAGAAGCCCGCTCCGGCCTCCCAGCTGCTGGAGGGGGAGGGGCCGGTGTGTGCGGGTCAGCAGTCTCTGAGCCTCTCTCTGCCAGGAGACTGAGCATTCAGCTGTTTGCTTCGCTGGTGCTATTGCATTAGCTCACACTATTTCCACCTGCTGTGGCCACGAACAGGATACAGAATTCCTCCCATCCAGGGCCTGGGCGCACTGGGCGGACGCTGCAGGATCTCATAGTATTTCTGAGGTCAGCCCTGTGATATGACGTGTATGAACTCAAAGGAATGTCGGCCCCATTCCTGAGAGCCAGCTCTTGGGCCAGCGGCCCTGTTTCCCCTCCAGCCTCTCACCTGTACTTAAGCGCAATTTCACCCCTGAGACAGAGGTCAAGGGGGAGAGGGTCCTAAGGGTGGTAGGGGCGCATGGCTCCCTCCAGGGGCACTGTGCGGCCTTGAGCTTGTTGCCCCGCCTCTCTGGGCCGTGGAGAATACCAAATGGGTCATATCTGAGTAGGGGGCTGGAGGCTACAATATCCTGCAAACAGTAGTCGGGTAGTTATCACTGTGGTGGACTTACCCTTGAGCTCGCCCTGCCACTGGAGGGGGCGGGGGTACCTGGAGCGGCTTTTGTGGAGAGAAGCCAGGGAGGAGAACCCGGGTGCCAGGTTCTCCCCGACCTGAGTGTCGGGGACAGTGTCATGTCGGAGACCAGGATGCAGGTTCTTGCTGGGGAAATCGGGGCGACAGATCCTCGGGGGAGGGGAGGAACTGCAGCATGAGAGGTGGAGGGACTTCGAGCTGGGTGTCTCCCACTCCCCCACCACCAATGCCGTCCTAGATTGGGCTGGGATCTGGGAAGTGAGCGGGGTGGGGGGTACGAGCCCATGAGCCACAGAGAGTGTGGCCCTTGGCCACTCAGGTGTGTGTTCTTTCCTTGAAGGCCCCATCCCGTCTTAGAGGTGCTCGGGGGGAAATGAGGGAAGAGTTCAGTTCCTGTGTGGGCTGGAGTTATTCAGGGGAGCAGAGCACCCCACAGCCATGGTTGTGGGCATTGGAAGACTTGGCAGCAGCTGGAAAAAGGGCAGCCTCCGGGATAGTCCCTTCTCGTGTTAGGCTGGCTGATGATGGGGCGGAGCACACAGAGGATGGTCTGCTGAGTTTTTAAGAGCTGTCTTGGCTCCCAGATACTTGCTGACATCAGGGGAGCAGATGACATTGAGTCTCAAGCCCAGCTTGGATCAATATGGCCATGGGAGGTTAGAAAGGCAGCGGGCTTTCTCATGTTATCATCTCTAGCTCAGTCTGCTGCTACCTCTGCCTCTCCTTGCTCCCGTCCCTATAACAGCCCACATCCCGCAGCAGAGGCAGGAGGATCAGGAGAGGTGTGTGCATGTCTATGATGTGTGTGAGTGTGTGTGTGTGTGTGTGTGTGTGGTGTGGGATGTGTGCTGTATGTGTGCACATGTGCATGTAGGCACGTAGGCAGCTGCAGGGGGCAGATGCTGAATCCCCTTGGGTTTGTGGGGACTCCAGGCCAGCCCTTCTGACTTGGGATGGCCAGATCCCTGCAGTCCCCTGGGGGAGGGCCGGGGTCTCTAAAAGTGCATATGTGTGCTCTCCAGCATCCCACATCTTTGTGTCAAAGTCAGACAAGTTCTAATGTTCTAAACTCTCCCATAGCCAATGGGAAAAACAAAGGACTCATTGGGAGACACTTATCTGTACCCCGGTGTTGTGGGCTGAGTGTGGCCCCCCTCCCTCGCTCCAGATTCATCTGTCGAAGTGTTAACCTGCAGGACCTCAGAATGTGACTGTATTTGGAGACAGGGTCCTTGGGGAGGTGGTGAAGTTACCGTGAAGTCATTAGGGCGGGCCTAACCCAAGGTGAGGATGCCCTTCCGGAAGAGGACGTGGGCACACATGGCACCGAGGGAGACCATGTGGAGACACGGAAGAGCACGTGGGCACACATGGCACCGAGGGAGACCATGTGGAGACATGGAAGAGGACGGCCATCTGCAAGCGTAGGAGCCAGGCCTCAGAAGCAATCTTGAACTTGCAGCCTCCAGAGCTGTGAGGAGATAAGTCTGTGGTCTACACCCACACCAGCCCCCCACGCAGTCTGTGGTCCTTGGTCGGGGCAGCCCCAGCTGGAGGTGCCCAGGTGAGGGAGAAAGGGCCTCCATTTCTCTGAACATGACCTGGAAGCTGGACCACGTTCTTGTGACAACTCTGGGCAGCATCCTTTGAAATGGCTAACTTTCCTTTCTTTTAAAAAAAGTTTTATTTAAAAAGTGACATACACTCTTTACAGAAGCAAGGGAAACAGAGGGGCTAAGGGGGAGGGGAGTCCCCAATAAGCCACCACTACCTGAGTACAGCCATGCCGTCATATCTGGAGGCTTGTGCCTTCTTGCCTCTGTGGGCCATGTGCCTGGGGATTACCTTCGGTGACTCAGCTTGGGTGCCACTGCTTCCTGGAAGCCCTCCTGGGTTTCTTCCCCCTGACCTCGTGGTCCTAGCACCTGCATTCACCTCCATCACTACCTCAGTAATGGCCTCGATATTCCGTGTGTTCTCTGTTTCCAGCTGGGCCTTGGAGGCATGCATGAACACCAATGTCCAGCTTTTCTCTTGGAGAGCCTCCAAGGAGAATAAATCAAACTGATGTTTTTATTTTTGGTTGTATTAGACAGTCCACATACAACATTCTTGGACTGCTACTTATAATGCCGTCTAAATCCATTTATTTCACCTGCACTTTAGGGGCAGCTGCTAGTGTCTAATTAGTCTTTCAGGAACTGTGGCCTCCCCCTTAGGGTTCCAGACTCATCCCCGGCGCTCTCCCTTCCTCTTGACCTGAAACTGCAGCTCACATTCTGGTAAGAGCCGGTGCTCTGGGGAGAAAGGAACTGGATATTTGAAACCAGGCTAAGCAAATCTAGAATGTACGGTCCCCATAGGTCTTGGCGTCCCTTCAGCCTCTCGGGGGAGGCTTGAGTCGGCACCTATTGTGAAAGTGCTTGGTGATGGGAACCGAACCCTGTGTTTTAAGGACATGGCTGAACGCTTGCTTTTCCTTATCAAATATTTATTGCTTTCATCCCGACTCTGGGTCGGATTCTTTTGGGAAAAAAAAGAAAAAAGTTTAAAACACAGATGCTGAATCAATTTGGAAACGTGATGGTTCCCATCTTGCTCCAGGACTATAGACTAATCCTTAGATGGTGATGGAGAGGAGGACTGAGGTTTGAAGAATGACGATGATGGGAATCGGGAAATAAACACATGGGCACAGGTAGGTGGGGAAGGACTGGGGGCTGGGACTACCAGAGGGGTCTCCCTCTCCCCTTCCTTCCTCCTCTCCCCTCCTCTCCCTTCCTCTCCCCTCCTTGTACCTGTCCTCTCTGCCTCTCCCCCTCCCTCTTCTTCCTCCCTCCTCTCTGTCCTTCCCCTCTCTTCTTTCTTCCCCTTCCTTCCTCCCCCCCCATCTCTCTTCCCTTGGTTTCCCCACTCTGTCTCTCCTTCCCCCTCCCTAGCCCTTTTCTGCCCCTCCCTCTTTCTCTTCCTTCCTCTCCCTTTCCTTCTTTTTCCCTCCATCTCCTGCCCCCACCCCTCCCTCTTTCTTTGCTTGATTGCTCCTTTCCTTTCTCTGTCCTTGGCTGGCCTTTCTTCTCCCTGACTCTCAATCTTGAGTGCTTGGTCTTGTTGGGCTATGGGGAGAATGGGGGTAGGGGGTGCTTAGAGACCAATGGATGGATTTGTTTGTATTTTTCCCCCTTATATTGCCTTTTTTTTAAAAAAAAATTACTTGACCAAGAGAGACACAGCGAGGGAGAGAGAGAGAGAGAGAGAGAGAGAGAGAGAGAGAACACATAAGCAAGGGGAATGGGAGAGGGAGAAGCAGGCTTCCTGCTGAGCAGGGATTGGGGGGGACGGGGCTCCAATCCCAGGACCCCAGGATAATGACTTGAGCTGAAAGTAGACTTTAATGACCAAGCAACCCAGGCACCCCTCTTTTTTTTAATAGTGATAGGAACACATAACAAAATCTACCATTTAACAATTTTCCAGCATATAATTCTGTCAAGTTAGGTATATTCACACTGTTGTTTCAACCATCTGTTTTACACATGGGAGGCCCAAGGCTCCGAGGGGCAGAGCAAGTCAGGGAAATGCTGAGTAAGGACTCACACCCAGGCCTGTGGTTCCTCTCTGGGCCCCCGAAGGAGGGGAGGACTTCTGGAAGAGAAGAGCCCAGGCTTGGACTGGAGATGCTGGCTCATATTTAAGCCGTGCTGTGAGCTCTGCTTCTCCTCCTCACCTAGAAAAGTTATAAAATAGGAAATGAAGCCTGAAGACATGATGTTAAGTGGAGAAGCCAGGCAAGAAAGGTCACATGGTGTGTGATTCCATTTATATGAAATATCCAGAAGGAGTAAAGCCACAGTGACCGCAATCAGGTTGTCAGTGGCTAGGGGCTGGAGGGGGTGCGGGCAGGGGATGGAGGGAAAAAGAAGGAAAGGGAGAGGAAGGAAGAGAAAGGGGGGGGCAGGAAAGGGCTAGGGAGGAGGAAGGAGAGACAGAGTGGGGAGGAGGAGGGAGTGAGAGATGGAGGGAAGAGAGATGGATGGGGGAGGGAGGGAGGAAGGAAGGAGAAGAAAGAATAGTGGGGAAGGACAGAGAGGAGGGAGAAAGAAGAGGGAGGGGGAGAGACAGAGAGGACAGGTACAAGGAGGGGAGGGGAGAGGAGAGGAGAAAGGAAGGGGAGAAGGAGACCCCTTTGGTAGTCCCAGCTCCCAGTCCTTCTCCACTTCCCTTTGCCCATGTGTTTATTTCCCGATTCCCATCATCCTCATTCTTCAAACCTTAAGGCTGAAGGGTGCCCGCTTAGGGGGCACGTGGTTTTGATAGAGGGCGATGGAAATGGTTTGGGGGCATCTAGAGGGCATGGTGATATAACACTGGGAAATTATAAACATGGCTGAACGGTTCACTTTAAAATAGTTAACTTGTGTTATGTGAACGTCACCTCAGTTAAAAACATTTTTCCCCGCAAAATTATTAGTGAGTCTTATAGATGATGAAATATCAGACGATGATTGTTTTTGCTGATATAGTCGTGGAAGGCACACACAAGGGAGCCTTAGCTTCTGTCTGCCTTGAAGTATAACCCGGACCACAGTCCTGATGGCTGGTAGGAAGGGCTAGAAGGGACAGTGTTTCCTTCTCTGGACCTTTTCTTGTTTTTTCCTCTCTTGTAGGCTTGCCGCACCTGCTGCTCAGCCCTCATGGCTTAGCTCAGGCATCACCTCTTTCTAGAAGCCCTCCTTGATTCCTTCCCCTCAATTACCTGCCACCCACATGTCCCCCTGCATTTACTATGATCATTAGTATGGAGCAGCTGCCCTTCACCAGTCCACTCCTGCCCTGTCTCTGAGCCCACTGAGGTCAGGGAGCCTACAGAGGCGGAGTGGAAAGAAAACTATGTTGTACATCTTGGCGTCCCATCGACCTGGGTTCCAAACCCTCCTTGGCCCACTTACTGGGTGACCTTGACAGGGATCATGCTTACCCTTCAGGAACATTAGTGTCATCACCCAAATGACGAGGATCGTATTTTCTCTCTAGGGCTGTGCCAAGAAGTCTTGGGTATGTCATCTCGTTCCCTGTGAGACTTTTAAGTTCTCCTCCCTTCTTCTTCCCCCTCTGCCCCCTCCTTATTATTATTATATTGTTTTTTATTTTCCCATAGTTTCAGTCCTTTATATTTCTGAACTATTCACCGACCATATGGACAATAGAAGGGGCAGAATCATGTCCAGGAGGGCGGGTGGCGGTGGTGCAGGAGGGATGAGGCAGTGAGGAGTTGTGTCCCAGGTCCTGAGGGTTTGGGGACACTGATCCCTGCTGCTGTCACCTGCTGGGTGAGAGAGGATGTTTTGGTTGAGCTGCTGGCTCTCGCTGTGTGATGTGGCCAGAATCTTGCCCTCTCTGAGCTCCCCCATCCACGTTGGTAAATCGAGACTTGTGAAAGTTCTCCCCTCAAGTGTGGCGGGGACAGAATGGGCAGACGGATACAGTGCCTGGGTCATGGGCGGTACCAGTTGCCACAGATACAAAGTGCATCGGTATGACTTCCGGTTTGTGTTACACGCTAGTGTGAAGGACGACACCACGCCACAGAAATATAAAATATTCTCACCTCTTTGCTGGTTTAGGAACAGATTCTTCAGTAAGAGAGCTTTCAAGGACCCCAGTCTCCTACCCAAATTCGTAAAATGAGTCACAGACAAGCAAATAAGGACAGTTCCATTCCTCTTGGCATGGATGGTGCCTGGTCTTGTCGGTGGAGGGGTGAGTGGGCAAGGGGTATGGGAGGCTGGAGGCAGGATGTGATGCCCCTCCTTGAAGTCAGTCAGACCGCAGGTGTGGGCCCAGTTCCCTCCGATTGCCAAGGATAAGAGGTCGGGATGTGACCAGGGTTCATCTCCAGGCCCAAATGAGGGTCAGATCTCATAGTTGAGTGACCTCAGAGCAGGAGGGTAGACAGGGACCCCTCCTTTCCAGCTATGGAGGCCAGAGCAAAAGGCTCTCCAAGGACTCCAAATTCCAGGGCAGGAGTGAAATCAAAGTCTTAGGTCTACCTCAGAACCCAAGGAAATGCCCTAGCTATCTGAGCTCAGTTTCCATATCTGTCAAATGGGCACAGTCCAGCCACTCGAGCAGATTCCTATCTGAGATTCTCAGTTTTGTCATGTTTCATCAGTGCTGTTCCCCTCACTTCTTTCTCGCTCCCTGTTCTCTGAAAAAAATGGGAGCTCCAAGCCTGGCTCAGATCTCACCCGTGTCCTGTGAGGCTCCCGCAGAGATCTGCGAGCCGACCACCCATTCTGGGCCAAAGAAAGGAAAGTTCTTGCTGCTTCCCCAGGTCCACAACTGCTGCATTAGATAAGACAGACCCCGGATCCTTTCTCTCCACCAGGGGAGAGCCATCGGAAGGTCTCCAGCTGGCATTCACCGAGCAAAATACCTAGGAGAGTGTTTCTGCCTTCAGGGAATGTATAGATAACTTATAGTGTAGATATTGTGCACGGTATTTGGAATAGATGTGGATGCTTGTAACTTTGTGCATGTATGTAAATATGTGTACGCCTCCAGGTGTTTCTTTACGAAGTCTCCATGCTCTATAGTCCAGGCCATTGCCACGTCTTTCTTAGACCATTAACTATGAATAGTCATCTAGTCCCATACACGCAGATGAGGTGATGGTATTCGCACGTGGTACTAAACCTGGACATAATTCCAACCATTTTGCATTTTTCAACTCATTTATCCTCTAAGGTTATCACCATTTCCATTTTATAGATAAGCATGCAAAGGCATCAGAGAGGTGAAGTATCTTGCCCAATGTCACATAGCAACTGAGTGGCAGAGCTGGGATTTGAACCCAGGCAGTTGGCCCCAAAGCCTGTGCTCTTCAGCCTCCACTTTCTTGACACTCACCTCTGCAGCCTCTGATTTGCAGAATCAACTCTGCCTGCAGAATCAGTTCCTCTAGCCACCCATCATCCACTCTGAATCGACCCTTCTTCCCCTGCTTGAAACCCTCTAGGAGTCTCCAGTTGCCCCTGGGGTGGCAGTGAAGCCCCAGGGCAGGTTCTGTTGTCCTTCCCGGCCTCATTTTTAGAAGTGGCCCCTTTGCAACATGATTTTGGATGAGTGTCTCTCTGTCTTTTTTAGTATGAATCCTCCTTTATAACGTCAAAATCATTCGCAAGCTAAGCATGGTGACAGTTCAGCTTTTAGTTCCCACTAATTGAGAAAGCATCTACCAACAAAAGCTACCACGAGTTCAACAGTACTTTTAAATATATTTGAGAAATTGTTTTATGCGATGTATATAAATATATATATAGTTTATACGCCAGTCTGCATTCAGAGATAAATTGTCAGATATTTATAATAAATCCTTGGACCCAAAGATCCTTAGCCTTCAGCTTAGAAACCATTTTTTTCTCCCACTCTTCCAAGATCATGCAGGTTCCTGAGGCATGTTTGAACATGTGGATCCCTTGTCCTGGAATGACTTGTCCTAAGGACCCAGCTCAAGCTTCGCTTCCTCTAGGAAGTCCTCCCTGATTCATCGCCCCACCACTGCCCAGCAAATAGCTCTGCTCCACTGATTCTGCACCAGGACTGGTTCTCTATCACTGGTCATGTTACACTGTCTTGTCGTTGTTTGCTTGCAAACAGTATTGTGGAATTTGGCCACAGAGCACCGGAGCTTTGGCATCTACAAGACCCAGATTCCTCTCTTGGCTCTAGCATCTTCTAGCTTTCTGAACTTGGACAAATCCCTTTACTATTTTTGAACATCAGAATGTTCATACAACCTGTCTTCCCAGCATTACCTAACTCTTTCTGGTAACAGAGCCTTCGTCTTCTTTCTCCCTCCCTTACCTTTTCTTGCCTTGCCTCGCCTTTCCTTTTCCTTCCTTCCTTCCTTCCTTCCTTCCTTCCTTCCTTCCTTCCTTCCCTCTCTCTTTCCTTCACTCCCTCTCTCCATCCCTTCCTCCTTTCCTTCCTTTCCTCCCCTGATATAAAATAAGGCATCCATTCCATGGGGTTTGATAGGACTACTGCAGGGCACCTGTGTTCCAGACCTGGTCAATAAAAGTACTCCATCCCCTGGTCACAGTGATTGGGCTAAACATGGCCCACAGCCTTAGACAAGTTAATCCATGGCTCTCAAATTCTTTCCCCTAGAAGGGACACACCTTATTTCCACTTACGTTTCACTGGCCAAAGTCTGTTTCATGGCCCTGACTTCAAGAAGCAGGAAATGCAGTCCTCCCCCGTGGCATGAGGGGAGGAGAATCGGAAATACCAGTAAGGGGCACCTGGGCGGTTCAGTGGGTTGAGCATCTGCCCTTGGGTCTGGTCATGATCTCGGGGTCCTGGGATCAAGCGCCACATCAGACTCCACACTTAGTGTGGAATCTGCTTGTCCCCCTGGCCCCCTGCCTGTGCTTTCTCTCAAATAAATAAATCTTAAAAAAAAAAAAGAAAGAAAAGAAAGAAATACCAGGGATCAGTAAGGAAATAAACTCTTTCCATCCCTGG
The DNA here is from genome assembly GCA_004023965.1 of Spilogale gracilis. NCBI lineage: Eukaryota > Metazoa > Chordata > Mammalia > Carnivora > Mephitidae > Spilogale > Spilogale gracilis. Next base: position 40,324 of record PITA01007603.1, on the reverse strand, counting down.
GCCACTCATCCCAGAGAGGCAAGGCCATGTACCCATATGGCCACTGGAGCTACACATGTGTGACTCTCAAAGTCAGAGAGCCTCCCCCTGACAGATGGGCAGGGTGCCAACAGCGGTACCTCTCAGATTAGCTCTGGGTATAGCGAATAATGGGGAGGATACCCCATGCTTCTCATTGTAAAAAGAGAGAAAATTAAGACTCCAGTCAGTCCAGTGACCTTCCCATTCCTCAGAGATGGGTTCATTTTTATCCAAAAATTTTAAGAGCTAAGAGACAAAGTTGGTATAGTAGAATGGTAAGGGTCGCGTCTCAGCAGTGGGCGTGTGGTGTTCTCCACGAAGTTCTTTCCACTTGTCTGTACGTGTGCAAACTTCCACAAGAAAATGTTGGAAAATTTTAAACTTAAGTTCACACTTGGAATAGTTAATGCACTGACATACTTCAAACTTCAGAAGGTACAGAAGCGTTAACTGCCTACCTCTCCCTTCTTCCCTGTCCCAGGCACCCAGTTCCCTTCCCCACCAACCAGTCTTCTCACCTTACATGTCCTTCGAGAGACATTCTGTGTCTATGCAACAGCTGTCTAGACAGATGCTGTCTGCCCCATTTCTGTCATTGGGGGGGGGCACTGTATACACGAACACTCATTGGGGATTTCTTCTAGGCTAGCTTAATGCTTGGACCATATTACCTCATTAAATCATCATAAACAACCTTGTTGAGGCATTACAACCCCATTTAATGGATGAGGAAACTGATGTCCGGAAAAATTAAGTGAACTGTTCTAGATCCCATGAGTAGTAAGGGGGCAGCATTAGGATTTAAACCTGGGTCTTTCTGACCCCAAATCCTGTGCTGTGAGACACCATGTGGCGACAGAGCCATGTGGCACCATCTTGTCCATGGGAGGGAGTGGGATAGTCTCCTCAACGAAGCCACCAAGGAGCATGTCCCTCACTCTGTGACCCGGGACCTACTGGGGTTAGGAGGCTCCAGTGCATTCTGCTAATTTTCATTGATAATCCTTCCCAAGCAGTGTCCCCTGGGATGGAAATAGATGTGTAACTGTCACGTCTAACTGAGTAGGTATAAGGAGAAGCAATTTTTTTCTCCCCTGCCCCAACCCGATGCTGTGGGACTAGTTCCTGCCCTGTCCCTAGAGGAAATCATCTCACTCAGAGACAATAAAAAGCTCTCTCCAGCTGGTGGCCACCCTAGATATCTGTCAGCTCAGTAACTAGCATGTCCCGTTGTATTTGATAATCAAAGCTCCAAGCTTCCTGCAGAGCTAAAGTTCCATCCCCCTTCTAGCTAGAGCGTGCTGTGGGAAAAGGGGATAGGACCCGCCCTTTTTCTGGTTCCCTGCTTTTCGCTTGTACCACTGCTCCACCACTTGCTCAGAATTGAAGGTGGAGAGGCAGGGAACTTCTTGCCACTCTGGCACTCTCGGGAACTGGCGTTGGCTCTTTCTGGGTTGAGCAGGTATTCGAAGCTGAGTCTTTTATGTGGGTTTTTTTGGAGATGTGGGTGATGCCTGGGTACATTGAAGGGCACTGAAGAGTCCTCTCCTGATCCCTGAGCATCCGGGCCCCTCCAGCCGTGTTCTTCTGAGACCCCTTCACCCCTCGGGGCTGTGGTCAACAGCAAGATCTAAGATGATCTCATGCTGGCTCAGCCTGCATGGCCACTTCTGCAGAAAATTAACTCCCCAGAGAGCTTGAGACTTTGGCAGCTGGGAGTACAGCGCCTTGCGGATCAGAGTCCTGTTCACTGCTGTCACCGGCCATTTCAAGACATCAGCTGACCATCCACGGGGCCATGTGTATCAGGAATCTTGGGTCAACCTTTCCCATTGGTCGGCTTGGAGCTTCTCAAGCACTCCATGGTGAACTGCTCTGCAAAGATAGCCACCAATAATTCCTCCTGTCTGGATGGGCACACCACCGACCTCAGCAAGAGATGGAATCTATTCCTCTGCCCCTTTGCTGTATGAGATGAGCATGTGACTCCCTTTGATGAGTCAAAAGGGTCCAGAGGAACTGTGCGAGTGTTGGAGCCTGGACCCAAAGACTCCGTGTGACTTCACCTTTGCTCTTTTGGGAGTCAGACCATGGATAGCAGTTCAGGCTAGAAAGGCAAGCGAAGAAGGGCAAAAATGAACTACTGTGACTTCATCAAGATCAAAAGCTTTTGCACAGCAAAGGAAACAGTCAACAAAACCAAAAGACAACCAACAGACTGGGAGGATATATTTGCAAATGACATATCAGATAAAGGGCTAGTATCCAAAAATCTATAAATAATTTATCAAACTCAACACCCAAAGAACAAATAATCCAATCAAGAAATGGGCAGAAGACATGACCAGACATTTCTGCCAAGAAGACCTCCAAATGGCCAACAGACACATGAGAAAGTTCTCAACGTCACTCAGCATCAGGGAACTACAGATCAAAACCGCAGTGAGATACCACCTCACACCAGTCAGGTGGCTAAAATTAACAAGTTAGGAAATGACAGATGTTGGCGAGGATGTGGAGAAAGGGGAACCCTCCTCCACTGTTAGTGGGAATGCAAGCTGGTGCAGCCACTCTGGAAAACAGTATGGAGGTTCCTCAGAAAGTTGAAAATAGAGCTACCCTATGACCCAGCAATTGCACTACTGGGTATTTACCCCAAAGACACAAATGTGGTGACCTGAAGGGGCCCAGGAACCCCAATGTTTATAGCAGCAATGTCCACAATAGCCAAACTATGAAAAGAGCCCAGATGTCTGACAGATGAATGGATAAAGAAGATGTGGTATATAAATACAATGGGATATTATGCAGCCATAAAAAACCCCCAAATTTTGCCATTTGCAACAACGTGGATGGAACTAAAGGGTCTTATGCCGAGCAAAATAGGTCAATCAGAGAAGAACAATTATCATATGATCTCACTGATTTGAGGAAATTGAGAAGAAAAACAGAGGATCAAAGGAGAAGGGAGGGAAAAATGAAACAAGATGAAACCAGACAGCGAGACAAACCTTAAGAGACTCTTGGTCTCAGGAAACAGAGGGTTGCTGGAGGGAGAGAGGTGAGAGGGATAGGGAGGGAGGACACTGGGGAGGGGATGTGCTGTGGTGAGTGCTGGGAATCGTGTAAGACTGATGAATCACAGACCTGTACCCCTAAACAAATAATACACTACATGTTAATTTTAAAGAGAAGTAACAGTATAATAAAAGAGGGGAGAAAAAAAAAGCTCAGGCTAGACTACTGAGTGATGAGAAACCACACGAAAAGAGAGAGGCTGGCCTGGACCCCATCGTTCCAAGTATTTCAGCTGAATACTGCCGCATGCGGGGCCCCTTGTGGAACCGAACTGCCCAGCAAAGCCCAGCTGAGCCACAGAACCGTGAGACATCACACATTGCTGTTTCAGGCCACTGATTACAACAGTGGGAAGCTGATATCGAAACTGGTACCTAGAAGTGGGTGTTGCTGGAACACAACCGAAGAAGACATGGCATTGGTTTTGTGCCTTGGTGGGTGGGCAGGAGATGAGTGGAGGCTACAAGATGAGGGGGAAACTTGCTCCTGGAGAAAGAGGTCACTTTTATGTAGCAGCAGAACTTTTAGCAGCACTGTTGCCTCCAGTGATGGGATGAAACATACCTCCTGAATTTGGGGCTCCTCTAAGGAGGGTTCAGGCCGAATTTGAGGGACCGATTGTCCAAAGGGACAAGTGATTCCTTTTAGCGATAGAAATGAGGTATTTCAAGAGAGAAATAAGTGAAAGAAAGAACTGCTCCCTTTTCAAGTAGAATTTTGAGGAAACTGAGGACCCAGGATAGTCTCTCCAATCTGTGAAAAATTCTCAAAGTAAGAAATAGTCTCAGGACAAAGACAAAACAAAGGAGGTTCCTGTCATTAAAATATGGCCTCAGGATAAAGATCATATGAAGACTGTAGGACCTCTTTTAAGACTTTTGGAACATTTAAGTTGTTCTTCATAGATGCTCCCAAATAGTCAACCGGTTTTACAAATCTTAAGGGAGTACCTCCTTCCCCTACAGAGCCTGCCATGCTCCCAGTAGGAGAAATCTGTTTTAGAAGAAGCTTTGGCTGAGTCTTTTATGGGTACAGAGTAAATCCCAATAAGATTCATGGGAAGCATGTGACATTTTCAAGGAAAGTGTTTGGTGAAAAAACCATCAGCCTGGACTCAGAGAACCAGTTCAAGCTGAAAAGAGGTGTTTGAAATCTCAGCTTTCTAGAGTTGGGAAGCAAGCTGAGAAAGCTAGTCCATTGCACATGTGGGCCACTTCCTCTTGAAAGAGAAAAGTGACTAGAGAGTAGATCTAAGAGCCAAGGAAAATGTGGATTAGGGAATGACTCCCTAGTGTGGTCGCCTTTCCTGCCCTAGGTTAGGGGACAGCAGTAGCATGTGCACAGCTGTATTTCCAGATTTTCTATGAATGAGTGACTGCTGTGCATTTCCCTTTCCCCCCATTTGGATGGGGCTGTCTGTTGTGGTTCCTTCCTTATTGTCTCACTATTGTATGCTTGCTGTTTGCGGAGGGAGGGCAGAAAGTTGTCTTTTTGGTTCACAAGCCTCTGAATCAAGAAGTAACTGACCTTGAGGAGCTGCCTCTGAGGGTCTTCCTCTGCACCTGGACCTGATCGGGACAAAGGGAACCCAGACTGAGAGCCTGATGTCAAAATGAGATGAGAATTGGGCGTCCTGGCAGGGAGGGAGCGTACCTTACCTGCAGGATATTTCTGGCCAAGGGGCAGACTAGGGTGGATTAAGGATAGTTGAGAATTCTGTCTCCTCTCATTAAGAAGCAGAGTCTATACCCGCTCTCTTTGAACCTGGGCTCTTCTATGACTTGCAGTTACCAACACAATGCAGCCCAAAGCCAGTCATCATGGTAGGACCTGATGACCCTGCCCAAAGCCAGTCATCACACGTAGGATCTGATGACCCTGCCCAAAGCCAGTCATCACACGTAGGATGTGATGACCCTGCCCAAAGCCAGTCATCATGGTAGGACCTGATGACCCTGCCCAAAGCCAGTCATCACACGTAGGACCTGATGACCCTGCCCAAAGCCAGTCATCACACGTAGGATCTGATGACCCTGCCCAAAGCCAGTCATCATGGTAGGACCTGATGACCCTGCCCAAAGCCAGTCATCACACGTAGGACCTGATGACCCTGCCCAAAGCCAGTCATCACACGTAGGATGTGATGACCCTGCCCAAAGCCAGTCATCACGTGTAGGATGTGATTACCCTGCCCAAAGCCAGTCATCACACGTAGGATCTGATGACCCTGCCCAAAGCCAGTCATCACATGTAGGATCTGATGACCCTGCCCAAGCCAGTCATCAGGCATAGGATCTGATAACCCTGCTGGATGGAGTGACAGGCCCTGCAGGATGATAAACATCAAAGGGGGAGACAGAAGCCCAACCTGCCTCTGGCCCTTCCAGTTTCTACAACACCAATCTGGGACCTATAACCCTTGATGAAGCAACTCAGCCAGCATCCGGCGGGCAGAGATGAGCTGTTCCCCCAACCTTGTCCAGTTGCAGAATCATGAACACATGAAGAGCTGCTGTTTTAATGTAGTAGATGTTAGTCTGAACACTTACTCAGCAATAGAAACCTGACGCAGAGGTTAGTACCAGAAGTGGGATTTGAACTCATGCGAGAATCAATTTTGCTGGTGACATGAGCCTCGCAGGAGGCTTTCAAATTGCTGTGGTCCCCTGACTGCCGTGCACCTTCTGTTTTTTCTCTTCTCATTAATGAAAATGTCCACTGCGATGATCTTATCCCCATCTCATCCCCCTTCTGCATTGGGTGTGTGTGGAGAGAAGACGCCTTGTGCAAATAAAGGATCCTTTTCATTCTTTAGTTACCAGATCAAGGAGCCTTATCTGAGTAGCCTTATCTGCATCTGGATCTTGATTGGATGGAGGGTGTGGGTATATTTTGCCTGCTGGAGAATTGTCAACTTCCAGAGGGAAGACGGTGGTGGCAGATTATCTCCAAACAATTCCCCCCATCCTTGCTTGTGCATACCACTCCTCTCATCAAAAAGAATCTATTTCTCCATACCCTTCACTCTGGGACGTCCTTACACCTTGCATGGACCAACAGAATGGCCAGAGGTCATGCTGTGTGAGTTTCAGAGTGGAAGCAACAAGATATCTTGCAGTTTCCACCTTTGCTTTCTTAGGATCCAGCCACCAGGTAATGGAACTTGAGTTAAACCAACGAGTGATGACAGCCCATATGGAGAGAAAGAGGGAGGGAGGCCCCACCCATCCACCCACTCCAGGCAGTGGGCCAGACTCGTGGGGGAAACCACCTTAGCCTTGTATTTGCAGCCAGATTCCCAGTTGAGTGTGGCCACCCGAGTAGCCCCAAATGACACCACATGGAGCAAAAGAACAACCCAACGACTGAACCCAAAGAATCATTAGAAATAGTAGATCATTTTTTAAATTTAAATTTTAGTTAGAGAACATGGAGGGCAATGTGGGTTTCTGGAGTATACTACAGTGATTCATCAATTATATATACTACCCTGTGCTCATCACAGCAAGTGAGAACGAGTAGACTGTTGAAGGTTAAGTTTTGACATGGTCTTTTCCATAGTAATAGTCAAAACACACATTACAAATTCCTCTTTGCAGTTGGGGCACATGGCCCTTCAACAACTTCCTCTAAAGGAAAGTCTACAACCTTCAACTTCTCTGTCTTTCTAGACTTTAACCCCTTTATAGCTTCCAGAGGGATAAGCTGAGAGTCACAAAACTGTGTTTTGATCCTCTCATTTCTGCAAGACCAGCATAAGGGGTCGAATACGGGGACGGCAAACTACTGCCTAAACCCAGCAAACCGCCTCTTAAAAAACAAAAAACAAAAATTTGTGACCTATGCGTTCCAAAGCCCAAACTATTTGTTATCTGACCCTTGAAGAAAAAAAAAATTGCCAATCTAGAATCCCACTTTGAAATGTGATGAACAGTTGGCCACTCCTGTCCTAGACCCTTAGCTAAAACTTAGATGAAAATACCTCCATTTCACTTACTGTTTCTGCTGTTTCATGAGCAGAGCATTCCATGGCCAGCTAAGAGAAATACTCAGTGCAAAACCAAACGTTAACTAAGATTCTTTCGTGGCAGTCTTCTCTCCAAGAAGGCAAGAAGAGGCCTGCAATACCCTCATTTCTGGAATGTTCCAGAATGCTTTCTGCTGGGGTATCTTCTGTGATTTGACACATTTGGGAAATCTTATTTCCTGGTACAAACTATGGAGAACATATAGAAAAAGACCACAGAGCCAGGCTGAATTCTCAATGCTAGCTCTTCACCTTGACCTTCTGCCTGCTTTTCTTCTTAGGATGCTCTGGCTGGCTGTCCATCTCGTTATAAATAGTTTATCAAGCCTTTTGGTTTTCAACAGCACCGGGGGCTCTTCCAGGAGATTCTTATGGAACGACTTCTGGTCATACACAGTTTAATTCATACTAGTCTGTGAGATACTGACAGTTCTCCGGCAGAGGGGAGGGGAGGGTTGGGGATCTAGCTTTCGAAGGACGCCAGGAAAGGACAGAGTTGAATCCAGAGACGCTCGCTTTTCAGACTCGTCACCACCAGCGTTGTGGTTTGTGCCTCTGCACTTGTTCTGTAAGTGCTCTGTGATTGTCTGGAGTTCCTTCCGACAGCTTCCTTTATGATCAGAAGGAATATCTTATGCCGGGAGGAAATTAATCTGGTCATACTTGTTGCACATTCCATGTGTGACAACCTCCTCTGTCAAAGGTTGTTTTAATTTCCAGCTTCTTCCTTTGATGACATTCGAAAGGGCCCGGGCGCTGCTGAATCACCATTTCAGCCCCTGAGAGCTTCTCTCTCATGTCGACCACCCTCCACATCACTAAAAAGAATGAATTCGCTGTGGAAACGGTAGATGGATTCTCTGCTCTCTTTGCAAAGCTAATTTTTTGGGGGGGAGGATTTGTGCAGGAAGAGAAAAGAGTCGTGGTTGCATTTCTGTTGGAATTGGGTGTGAGGCACATTTGCACACACGACATTTCCAGATGCTCCAAAAAGGAGGAACTAGACGCGTAAGGCATTCACGATTTTGCCCCCAAAAGGCGGCATTCTGCAACCGGCATAGAATTTCTAACTTTAATTTATCAGAGCACTGTGAATGACTCAGTGGCATTTTTAGTGACCTAGTGTGCTCTGTATGTTCAGTGCAAGCCACATGAGTGAGGCTTGGTCATGGTTACCTGTGTGCACAGTTTGGTGCGCAGGGGGAATTTAAGGTTGCAATTTGGGGCTTTCCAATGGGCTCTGGGTCTGGGGGCCCTTGCCCTGGGGAAACAAATGATGGGACCTATTTCTATGGGATGGACCGTGTGTGTGTGTGTGTGTGTGTGTGTGCGTGTGTTTGGCCAGTCAGTTAATGATAGTTGGGTTCCTGGGCTGGTCCTGGCATGCCCGTCTCAGCTGCCACTAGGGGTGTCTGTATGTGTCACCTGCCATGATGGCCATGAGGGGAGAGGGAGTGAAGAGGGAGCATATGTGTAGATCTATCGCTCCCCCCATGAGCCTAACAAACTGTATGGCTCAGCTCTTGGTGTGCTGGCCATCATGGTTCTGGAGACTTCGGCCCCGAGAGCCAGACCTGGTCTGTGGTGTCCGCATGGGAAGGCTGTTGCTGTCACTCCCTCCCCATCCTTGGAGGCGAGGAGGAGCAGCAGGGCCTAGCCCCGGGCTGCAGGGTTGCAGCTGGGCTCACACCAGGAGCTTGCTGGGCCGGAGTCTGCAGGTGGGACGGAGGGGCTTCCTCCCCGCAGGGGAGAGGGGTGCAGGTTGGGGCCGGGCAGGCCTTGTGCACGTGCCCACCTTGGAACAGGGGGTGGAAGGTGCCTGCGACACCGCCGTGAGAGCTTGCAGGGGCTACCAGATCCCCTGAGCCAGAATCCATGTCTGGCCTTTCCTGCGCGCAGGCTGCCTTGGGGGAAAATGCAAACCAAACCCCATAAAGGTGGAGATTAGATCACTTTGCTCCCAGTTCTCAACCCACCATGGCTCCCAGTCCCACATGGAAAGAAATCGCAGTTCCTTTTTTTTTTATATGTATTTTATTTATTATTTGAGAGAGAGAGAGAGTGTGTGTACAGGTTGGGGGGAGGGCAGAGGAGAGGGAGAGGCAGAACCCCAGGCTGCCCACCGAGCAGGGAGCCCGATGTGGGGATTCCAAGACCCCGGGATCATGACCCGAGCCGAAGGCAGACACTTCACTGACTGAGCCACACGAGTGCCTGGAGATTATGGTTGTTTTCTGGGACCTTCACCTATAAGTCTCTGGGCCTTCCACCACCCTCTCTCTGACCTCACGTCCCACCCCATCTTCCTCCTTCACCCTGCACTGCAGAGGCCCCGGATGCCTGGATGCTCCCACCACACACCATGTGTTCTGACCTCTGGACCTTTGCTCTGGCTCTCTACTCCTTCTGGAACCTTCTTCCCCCAAATATCTAGACTTGTGGCTCTCTCTAATGCTTCATCCAGGTCTCTGTGCAAAGGTTGCCCAGTGGGAGAGGGCTTCCCTGGCCACTGTGTCTTCAGTGGCATCCAGGCCTCCCATCCATGTCTCGCTTTCTCTTTCCTTCCCTTACTTTCTTCAACGCTCTTCCGATGCTCGCCTGGGGATCATGTATGTATTTGTCTATCATTTCCCCTCCCCTCCGGGAAAGAAAGCTCAAAGGTTTCCCCACCCCCAGAACCATGCCTCGCTAAAGGAAGCACTCAGTATATATTGGTTAAGTGCATGCATCCTTGAGGAGCTGGGAGGAACTCAGTGTAACTGACATCCTAGTGGTGGGACAATGGCATCTCTGAGTGAGGGAAGATGCTGGGAAGGATCCGCGAGCTTGACCCCCAGCCCTCAGGACAGATGGGGTGTGGCCACTCCCACCACTCCTCACTGAGGTGTATCTGATACACTGTGACCGCGACAAGTTTAATTTAGCTGATGTCTTGGCTGGAAGCAAGAGCTGGTAAATTTAGTTGGAGGATTAGGGAACGTATAAGATGCATAGCTCCTTAAAAGGAGCTGGAAGTCAGGGGAGAAGCGAAGCCAAGTGCATCCTGAAGTTGGCCGTGAAAGTGGAGGCAGCAGCCTTGCCGAGCAGACCTCACAGTCACGTGTGCTAAAGCCTCTGCGGGGACAGCATCTCCGCGGGAGTGACAGAGGGCAAGCCCAGGGACACTGCCCATCGCCCAGCAACCCTGAGCAATCGCTTCAACCTGCTGACAAGAGGAGGGGTGGCATGAAAACCACGAGGCTGCCCAGAAACCATAAATAAATAGATCACCAAATGTGACTCGGTGAAATTGTGGAACTTGTGCTGGGCAAAAAAATGCCATCAATAGAGTCCGAAGGAAACAACAAAACACAAAGACACACATTTGCCACCCGCACGGTAGAAAGGGTCAGTTGTCCCTGGTTTGCAAAATACTCACGATCAACGAGAAAATGATGAATAATCCAATAGAAAAAAAAAGGGGGGGTGTCCCAGGGTAAAAGGAAAAGAAAGACATGTGGTCAATAAATGTATAAAACTATGTTCGGCCTCATCTGGCAGCAAGGAAACACAAATCACAATGAAATACTTTTTTTTACTCATCAGCTTGGCAAAAACTATAAAGTGTGATCCTAGCTGGTGATGGCAATGAAAAGAGGAAACATAAATTTCCCTTCTAAAAGGTGATTTCTATCCAAATTAAAAATGTGCCAGCTCTTTGACCCAGAAATTCTACCACTAGGGAATTACCTCTGGATATTTATAAAAAATTACCTCTGGGTGCACCCGGGTGGCTCAGTTGGTTAAGGATCAGACCCTTGGTTTTGGCTCAGATCATAGCCTCATGGGTCATGGGATTGAGGTCAGGTCAGGCTCTGCACTCAGCGAGGAGTCTGTTTGAAGGGTCTCTCCCTCTGCTATTCTCTGCACATGCATGTGCACTCTCTACCTCAAATAAATGAATCTTAAAAAATATAAATATGCTCCCGAAGGAATATTTCTTCTGAACAGTTTGGTAATAGCAAAATAAACTATAAACAACTTAAATTTCCATCATGGGGGACATTTATGGGTTAGCCATACAATGAAATACATTGTGGAGTTGTTTTCTTTTTTTTTAACATATATATAATTTACTTCTATTAGAAACTGTTTATGAGGTTAACTTAGGTCATAGGGTGATTAATCTATTTTTATTTTCTGACTTAAAAAATAATGTATTATATATGATGTATAATATAAATGTATATCCTATATAATGTATTATGTATAATATGTATATATATAGTATTATGAATAATCTAAAACAAAATAGAAAAACCTGCAACTGGTTTTGGGCAAGCCAAGTGCAGTCTGAAGATTACATCTGAATGACTTTGCCATCTGCTAGGTTGTGTGATGATTTGGGGCAAGACATACCATTTCTTTAGACCTCAGTGTTTTCATTTGTAAAACAGAGGGAATATTCTTACTCTGTATTGTGATTTGGGGGGAGTCATTTTACTTTCTGAGACTTGGGCTTTTTATCTATAAAATATGGATAATAATTTACTCACTTTATAGGCTTGTTATGAGGAGTAAATAAAATAATGCATGTGAAGCATTTAGTACAGCAACTAAGTAGGAGGTGCCTAAGATGATGGTGATGATGGTGATGATCTCACATGATGGTGATGGTGATAGTGGAGATGGTGATGGTGATGATCATGATGATCATTATGGTGATGGTAATGGTGGGGATGGTGGGGATGGTGATGATCATGATGGGGATGGTGGTTTTGGTGGTGGTGATGGTAATGATGATGATGGTGATGGTGTTGATCATTATGATGATGGTAATGGTGATGATCATGATGGTTTTGTTGATGGTGATGGTGATGATGATGGTGATGGTGTTGATCATTATGATGATGGTAATGGTGATGATCATGATGGTTTTGGTGATGGTGATGGTAATGATGATGATGGTGATGATGATGATGGTGATGGTGTTGATCATTATGATGATGGTAAGGGTGATGATGGTGATTATCATGATGGTTTTGGTGATGGTGATGGTGTTGATGGTGACAATGACGGTGATGATGGCGATGATCATGACGGTGATAGTGGTTTTGGTGATGATGATGATGGTGATGATGGTGATGGTGATGATCATGATGATGGTGGTGACATTTGTGGTAGTAGAAGAGGAGGAAAAGAAGGAAGACCAGGAGCAGAAGAAGGACCAAGATGGGGAGAATAAAGAGGAGAAAAGGAAGGAGCAGCTGGAGGCTGCTGTGGGTACTTTACATTTCTTAGCTCATGCAGTTGTTCCTATGATGATCTGAGGTCTACACCTAAGGTGACCACTCGTGCATTTTATGATCAAGGAGATCAAGGTCTGAATTGTGACTTATCTGAGGTCACCCTCTAGGCAATAAACAAGCCAGCATCTGCCTTGTAAATTTTGATAAAATTTACCAACTTGATAAAAAAAAAACCAACATTCAAACATGCAACCCTGAAGATCTTTTTGGTTCCAGTCCTCCCCATAGCACCCAGTACAGTGCTTGGCATATAAGGAGGTGATCAAAAAATGGTATACAGATCAGAATTTGTTCCTCAGAGGATTGTTATCCCACTAAGTTATGCTTTGGGAGTTGCTCCAAGGCCTGTGGGTCATTTATTTGCAAGTCCCAGTGGTGAAGACAGTCTTCCTTCTGGAGTGTGCTGGTTATTAAGCTCTCCTTAGCCCCAAACCCACCCTTTTCTGTGATTCACCCTGTGGCACAGGGCCTGGGACCCTGCAAACCCATTTCTGTGCAGCCAGCTGCTGCTTCTTAGTCTTGGCCACTAGGGGGCGCTAGAGGGAGACAGCAAGATTGGACGGGGATAGGGGCCTTGCTCTCTTCCTTCTGCTTGCAATCCTCCAGGATCCTCACTTCTTCATCTTAGTAACAGCCCTTTATTTTGGTGGCAGCACGTGATACCCATCTTCAGTTTTTTCCAGCACCCCCAATGTCCCAGAGCCAGCTGGGTAGTGTCCCCTCCTCAAGAGGTCCAGATCCCAGCTCTGAGGAGTCTCCTTTCTGAACTTGTACGTTCTAGCACCTGTCCAAACAATTCCCTGTAGCAAATTCTCTCTGTTGAAATAACTAGTGTGTTTCTTATTTGGAGCTGGACCCTGGCTGAGGCATAAGGTAAATTTGATTTTGGAAAGTAACTGTTCTTTGGATCCAGGTCTTAGGGAAAAAAAAAAGGAGAAGAATCAGGTTGTCTGGTTTTTGCATTTTACATCAGAAATAAGGCTTCACCATGAAGAAATGAGACAGATGTTCTCGTACGACTTACTGAGCTATCTCCCACCTCTAGGTTTTGGTTTTCTATTTTTACAATCTCGACAGGCAAGGGTGTGAGCATAATGTGCCTGAAAGGTCCAGTGTCCGAGAGGCAATGGACAGACCTTCCCTGGAGTCTAGGTTTGACCCCTCTCAGCACCTCCACTCTGGCCTCGAGGGCTGGGAAGGGGTCATTGACATCCTTTTAATGTTCCCAATTGAGGCCCCGAACTCCTTCCTGCTTTCATCCTTAGAGCAGTGACATCAACCTGAAACTGTCAAAAGGCTTTAACTTTTAAACCCTAAGGGAGGACAGCCGAGAAGTAAACACAAAGAGGGCATGAGTTAAAGCAAACTTGGCATGGCTCACCATCTAGAGTTTGGAACTTGCTTGCAGCCTGACCCTCAAGAGAATCCAGAGAAAGGTTATTTTTCCTCATTAAAGAGCTCTTTCACGGTGTCCCTGGAGCCAATGTCATTTGCCACCCATGTCCAAGGGTGTGATGAGGATGCTGATAATGGTAAGTTCATGTATTAAGTCACTTAACCACCCTGTGAGACGGACACCGTTCTTAGCCCCATCTTACAGATGACAAAACTGAGCCACAGAGAGGTTAAGTAAATTTCCCTACGTCACTCTACTGGTAGGTAGCAATCTGGGGTGTGGACCCAATGAGCCTGGATCCAGAGCGCCCCACCTAGCCAAACTTACGGTTCTTTTCTCTGGGATGTCCCTCTTTTCCGGGCCAGTCACCCTCCATGGGCTCACTCTTGCAAACTGCCTTCGACAAAGGGCTTACTTCTTCATAAGACAGCCCACATTTTTGGAAAACTCCTTATATGGGGCTGGCATTTCCTTCTAGTCTTTTCCACCTTGGATTCCTGGGATTTCTTTTTAAAGACACATAGAATGAATGAATCTAGGTGTCTTTAAAAGCAACATGAGTCCCTGTCTGAGTTTTCTCTTCTCACATTGTCTGAGATCGTCCGGATCCACCGCCTCCAAGTAGTCTGACTTTGGACTGGATACATACCCCTCTTTGCCTCTGTATCCTCATCTGTGAAATGGGAATCATGGGAATGTGTCCCTCACTGGGGGCTTTGTCCGTGAAGCCCCTGGAGCAGTGCTGAGCACACTCTGGGGAAAGGTGGCTCCTGGTTCTCTTCTGTAAACTTACCATCCCTAGTCTTTCCGATGGTGATGATCATGAACTTGCTCAGTCCATAGTGTGGTTCTTTGGGACCAGCCATGCATTTTGTGACCCTGCCCTCTGTCCGTCCTTCCCCACTGCCTCTCTCCTTAGAGCCTCTCAACCCTCCTCTGGATACATACTCGGCTAGGTACCCGATCTGCCAGCTTCTTCTAGTCTTGCCCTGTTTCAGCCTATCTTCCCCTTGGCTTCCATGGTGTTCTCAGAGAAACACAAATCTGATCTGGCATCTCTCCTGCTCAGCTCCTCCCTGATTGCTCCTGGGCTGCTGGACTCGCAAGCTTCTCCTTGGCCTGTCCCCTGCTGACCTATCTGCTTCTCCTCTCCTCTCTCCCCTCCTGCTCCATTTTCAGGGAAATGAACCAACTCCCACCTCTCTGAGCCTCCCCTGATTTGGCACCTATGTGCTTCGGGCCTGAGTCCTCGGGCCTAGGACAGGGCCAGGTGCGGGGGTGGGGGGGTGGGGTGGGGTGGAGGCGGCTAAACTCTGGGCCTGCGTGTGTCTGCGTTGGTGGGCTAGTGCCTAAAGCCACTGGTCCGCAGGCCAACGTGACCTCTATGTCAGTTCATGGCATTATTTTTTCCAGGGGTCACATTCAAAATGGCAACTACAATTGTCGGTCTGCAAGTGGGGTCCTGCAGGCCTCCTGATGGACCAGGCATTAACCCTTTAGTTGATGGATTGTGAGGAAGCTTGGGGGGCAGTCCAGGGAGATAGTGGGGGTGGGCACAGACTCCAAGGAGCAGGGCTTTTTAACAGACTGGTT
>PITA01007603.1:0-24821 GCA_004023965.1 Spilogale gracilis | reverse complement strand
AGGACGACTGTTTCCAAAGGATAGACCCCCTGCTGTGTGTCTTCCTGTTGGTGGTGACCGGTGCTCTCCATCAGGTGGCATCCCGCCCCCCGGCCATTCAGTCTGCAATCCGAGCTACAAGGCCAGTTGGAAAAATGGAAAGCTATCATGCTTCACTCCTCCGGAGTGAAGGTGGTAGTGGATGACTTCCTAGTTTAGGAAATGCCTTGATTAATTTTGGGGTCATTAAAAAGGGGCAGCCTCCTGGACAGAGTCTGGATAGAAGACATTTATGCACACACAAAACGAGAAACCCCTCTGCAGAGGTAAGGTAGATGTTGGTCTCTTCTCCCTTCTGAGTACTTGCTGACATTATAGAGAAAAAATACGGAATGCACGATCCCACAAAAACAGGGAATAGAAAGGAGGTACCAGGGGATGAGAGATTGCAACACACTTTTGGAAGGGGCTTTGTTTGGCATGATGGTGACATATTTAGGAAGGCCGGAGAAACTCAGCAGGCAGGGGGCGCATCCATGAGAAGGAAACAGAGGGAGAGTTGAACCCCAATGAGGCCCAGATGCAAGGGGAGCAGGTGGAGTGCGTGATGGTGTGAGATGAGAGCTGGAGGCCAAGGGCTTACCCCTGAGCCTCCTGCAGGAGGTTTACGCTCTGCAGATGGTAGAGAGGAAATTCTCAGGATACCAAGGTCACTGGCATGACAGAGGGCCGGGACGAGACCTGGGGCTGAAAACAGGGTACTAATAGGAAGTCTGCATCCCAAATGGTCAGAATATCTTCCTGGTCCTCCTGCTCCCAAAGAGCCTGAGCCTGCTCCTACATCCGAAGCAGGGACTGGCAGCTGCCAGACAAGTTACAGGAGAATTTCCTAGAGAAAAAGACTCCTGCCTGCCATCACAATAGGAATTCCCAGCAATATAGCTGCTTTTCCATCCCAACACTGAAAAGGACACCTGTCAATCCATAAGCCTTCACTTGCACTTGGAGAGTTTCTGATCAGCCTTTTTAATACATTTGTCTTAAACGTCAGTAAACAACCCAAGACTATTAGACACATCAGGAAAGCTGCTGATGTGAAGCAGAGACACCAGATGAAAAAGGTAAAAGAAGCCCCCGGAAGAAACTCTGTCCCTCTAGATTGGACTCAAGAGTGCTTATTGCTGTGCACCACTGGAGACTTCTAAACTTATTGTTACGTGGCAAAAGCTGACTGATACAGTCCATAAACAAGAAGAGGATGCGATGACAACCGAAGAATCAGAAAACAAGAGAGAAGTCTTGGAAATTTAATATAAGGCAGCCAAAAATGGGAATTTCAGTAGCAGATTTGAAAAGTAGGTCACAGAACTTGTTTCTTCTAGCAGGAAGAAATGAAGATGGAAAATAGGAAGGGAAGGAACAGGCTTAGAGAAGCAATCAGGAGGTCTACCATGTGACTTAGAAAAATTTTTTTAAAAAGAGAGAGAGCAGAGAAGGTTGTCAAAAAAGCAGTCCAAGAAAACTTCCCCAAACTGAAGATGGTGAGTGTCCAGATGGAGTTAGGCTTACCACAGAAATACTAAAATGAGCGAGAAATAATCCACACAGTACACATCATCGTGTAACCCCAGGAGACCACAGATAAAGAGAAGTTTCCAAAAGCTTCCAAAGGAAAACAAAAAAGATTTAATACAATGCAACAGAAATAAGAACAGTGAACCCTCATTTACCATAAGAAGAAATTGAGGCATCATCTCTAACAGTCGATCAATCAGTCAAAAATAGCACTATAAGCTTTTTATTTAGAAATACAGAGGAATTTAGGGGGAATAAAGGAAGGGCCTCAGTAGTTCCCTTGGGGTGAGAAAGAAAGGGTGGGGGCTTTCAGTCCTCCTCTTCCTTGTCGCAATGTCTGCGCCTTTTATTCAAACACTGACAACTCGAGGAACAGAAGTAATCGGTGTAGTCAGAGACGCTGGGTAGAGGGAAGAGTTGGAAGGTCACTCAACAGGCAATATTTTGGGTCCAAAGACAGAGACAGCCAGCAGGAGGGATTTCCTGCAGCAAAAGTGTGCAGAACCCCTCGTTCTTCTGGTCTCCCCACCACTTTCCACTCTTCCCTGAAAGTCTACAAATGTGGCCCGAGGGGAGTGAGGAGAGGGGAGCATGTCCTATGTGGGACGCCGCCAGATTCAGGGAGGCCAGGGTTGGGGAGGGAGGGTGTGGCTGCAGAGGAGAGAAGGCCCCTCTTCCTCCTCTTACTAGAGGAAGGGGACTTGTGGGAAGAACCAGGGTGAAGGTCTGGAGAAAGTCTCGATCTTGCTATTAAGTGAAATGTGGACAAGATGACCCGTCTTCTCACTGTAACACTGGTCTGAGTGGTCATCTTGAGGGGGAAGCATGAAAGCAGCAACTCAGTGACCACTGTTAGGGTCCCCGGGGCTGTAGGGGCTCCCCATAACAACCCCAACTTCCTCGTCTTAAGCACCTACTGTGTGCCAGGCAGACAACACATTTCAATCCTGTGTCGCTTTTCCAGGGGATGGCATATAGTCTTTAGGGAAAAAGAGGAGCTGGCCAAGCAGCCCAGGTGTGGGCCTTATGGGGCACCAGCATCCTGCAAACACAGACTCGAGTTGGAAGAGGAGAGGGGCGAGGCCAGAGTCTGGCTTGGATGGCAGCAAGCTGGACTGGTTCTCCAGAGAGCTGGAGGGCTGCAAGCCTCGGTTAGTTTTTTTTCTAGGAAGGGCCTCCTGCAGCCAGTGGGACGGCAGATGTAGGGCTGAGGTGGGATGGGAAGATCAGAGGGCAGTGTGGGCAAGACAGGACGCTGCAGGGATGGAGAAAGGGGGCAGTTGGGGGCCATTTGAGGGTGAAACACATTGCTGGGGATTGGATCTTGCAGCCGAGGGAGGACGAGGAGTCCACGTGATCTCTCTGACTTGGGTGAACAGTAGAGACAGAGGTTGCAGGAGGAAGGGTGCTTTGCAGAGCTGGGGGACTTCTGTGTACGGTGGGGGCCTAGAGGCAATTGGACGCACAGACCTGGGGCACCCCTGGGGAACAGCTGGTAAAGGGGGCACAGGAATGGATGAAGCTCTCAGCCAGAGAGCGCAGGTGTGTGGGAGAGGACTGAGGAAACAGGTGAAGGAGGAGCCTAGGAAGGTGGAGGAGGAACTGGGGGAGCAAGTGGGTGCAGGGAAACTGAAGCAATTGGTGGAGACCAGGGCTGGGGAAGGGCCCCGGAGAAAGGCTGAGGTGCGCAGAGGGCAGGAGGTCTCAGGGCCTCAGTGTGGGTTGGGGGTGGGGAGAAGATTGCCAAAGAGTGAGAGGATGAAGGGCAGTTACAGAATTTCCAGGACCTCTGTTGCAAAGCTCTCTGGTTGCTCGGTGTGCGGTTCCAGGCTCCGGGGCATGCTGGGCAGGTAGTGCTCCTTGTGGGCTGGGACAGAGGAAGCTTTTCCCTGAACCTGGAGGCCAGAGCGCAGAGCGTCTTCGTGTCCTTCCTCCACCCTCCGCACACACTCGTCGGTCCCATTCTGGGCACTGGAGATTCATAGACGAATGGGGTAGTCCTTGACCCGTAGGTGCTCCTGGCACACCACCCTTAGCAGGAAGGGTTGGAAAGTCTAGAAGCCTAGCTCTTATGGGTAGGGACCCCCCAGTCCATGAGAGCTAGAGCTAGAGGCCACCCCCAGACTTCAAAGAGCCATTGACCAACTTTGCGTCTTGGTGCAGGGAATTCAAAGGATTAGAAAGCCCACAGAAACATGGAGGTGGGAGGACAGCAGGAGAACTCACTGAGAGAGGCCTTAGGGATTGATAGGATCAAGAAGAGGCAGGAGACAGGAGGAGGGAGGCGCACCTTGGCGGCTGGGGCTAGAGGGCATGATGCACAGAGGCTACAAAGCAGCTGCAGGGTAGGGAAGAGGGGGTAGGGGATAGGAGTTATGAGAAGCTTGGCAGTCTTTGTACTTACTCCCTGGAGGCAGTCCCGCTTTTCAAATAGAGCCCCTTGCAGACATGGGACGGGCGGGAGCCGTGTTTTTCTGCAGGTGTTTCCCCCCTTTTGGTGCCTTCAGGAAAGTCAAGTTCTGATGAGTCGAGGCTATGCAAACCGCTGTTATGGGGACCCCCAGGGAGGAGATGACCTTTGAGCAGGGGCTCAGCTTCAACCCCGCCTGAGCTCTTCACAGACCCTCCTACCCAGTCCCTGTGAACTGTTTCGTGGGAGGCTCTTGGTTCTTAACTCTTGTTCAGGCGTCTGCAAACTATGGGCTGAGGGTCACATCGGCTGCCTGTCGTTTATAAATGAAGTTTTATTGGTGGACAGCCACCTCCCATTCAATTATTTGTTGCTACAGCTGCCTTCAGGCTACAAAGCAGAATCCAGTAGTTTTGACTGAGATCAATGCCCCGCAAAGCTTAAAGTATTTTCTATTTGGCTCTCTAGGGAAAATGTTTGCCGATCCCTGCTCTAGGGTATCAGGTAGGACACACATTTAGTGGATGTGGCAAAGGTCAAAATTGCCAGCGGCTTGAACCCAGTAGAGGTTTCTTTCTTTTTGATGAACAGTTTGAGTGTAAACCCTTTGGGGTTGAATCAGAGACCCTCTACATCGTTGTTTAAGTGTCCTCTGCAGCCAGCAGGAAGGGGAGCAGGGGAAGGGAGGACACACCCTCTCTCTTTGAGGGCACAGCCAGGAAGTTGTGTCACAGGTTCCTCAGTCACATGGTCACCTGTAAGGGCAAGGTAGATGGGGAAGTGTTACTCTTAGCTGGGGGCCCGCAGTCTGTTACCACTTCGGGACTTTCTCACCAGAAGAAGGCTGCAAGCATGAATTCTAGGGGATTTTAGTAGTTTCTGGTTAAGAAGAACAAAAGCATGGCGTTTAAGGAAGGGGAGGAATTTGCATTCTCCCTGGGGATAAAATTTGCAATGCCTGCCAACTGAGCAGGCGACAGTAGCTAATATAAAATGCCTCCTTTCCCCCCAGATCCTCCTGTAAATATTTATTGAGCCCTCAATTACATCAAACTCTGGCTGGGTACCTTTTGTAGAGGGAAAAACTGCTGGTCAGAACAGTTGGGTGAGCTGTCCAAGGGCTCGTTCTTCTGCTCTCAGCACGGGCTCCTCTTGTCTGATGGTCTTGCTTCCCTGGAGATACCCTAGCCAGGAGCCAGACTTTTGTCCTACTGGGCTGGCTGCATATTGGGAAAACAGAAAGCATTCAAATTATTTTAGCAGTGAGCATTTAATATAGGAGATTGGTTGAACAGATCTTGGAGGATTGAAAAGCAAAAGGGGACACTGAGGAAACCGGGGAGAGAACCTGTTTCCAGTGGCTATGGGAACAGAAGGAAGGGAGTGAGGTTATCACATCCTAGAAGCTTGGAGGAGAAGCAGGTGGAGGGGGGTGGCTCAACTGGTGCCTCAGAAGCTTGGAGAAGGGCCCTCAGGAAGCTGGGACTCAGAAATTCAGGGTTGGGTGAGGCTCATCCTGGGGATGGGGAAAAAAAAACTAGAATTGACTTCCAGAGCAGTGCTATTTGGTACAGGGAGCAAAGAGAAAGGAGTAAATGCCTTCCTCCTCTCCATCTGTCTGGTCTCCTGGTAGGAGCTCCTATTGGCCAAAATGAATGGGAGACAGTCTGCCAAGCAACAGAGTGGTTTAGAGACCCAGTACCAGCTCCCAAAAGCTGAGCACAGAAGGGTAGGTCTGGAGTGGAGAGGACACCATTTAATAACCAGCCTAGAGGCCGCGACTGCATTTAGATTCTGCCCCCTCTCCTCTTCCCCCGTGTTTACAGACCTGGAGTCTAGGAGCCAGCGAGAACCTGGAAACTTTGCCCATCAGCTTCCTGATACACTGGCTGATGGGAATGTAAAAGGGCACAACCACTTTGGAAAACAGTTTTCTTCTAAAGTTAAATACCATAGGACCTATCCTGCTACTCTTAGATCTTTACCCAAGAACAATGAAACATACGTCCACGTGAGCCTTTATGCCTAAATGTCTGTCGTAGCTTTGTTTTAATGACTCTAAACTGGGAGCAGCCCTAATGTCCATCAGTTGGTGAGAAGATAAGCGACTGCAGTCCGTCCATAGAAGAGACCACTACTTGGTCATAAAAAGGATAGATTCCTGATGTACATATCAACATCAATGAATTTCAATGACCTGATACTCTGTGAGGAAAGCCAGCCACAGAGGACATACTCTGATTCCGTGCATATGACATTTCGGAAATGACAAAATTGAATAATAGAAAGCAAATCGGTAGTTGCCAGAGCATTGGGCAGGGCAGGGAGGTCTGTGGCAAGGGGCCTGAAGGTTCTTTTTGGGATCATGGAAATGACCTGTATTGTGGTGTGGTTGGTTACATGATGTCGAGACCCACTGGCCTATATGCTTTAAGGTGGCGAGTTTCACCTTATGCCAATGGCACTTGACAAAGCTGATTTTTAAAAATCGAATCAGAAAGCTGTTAGCAGGGGGCGCTTAGTCTACTTACTTCCAAAGCCACCTCCTGTGAGCTACTGTCCACACGGCAAAGGGATCTTTAAAAAACCTTCATCAGATCACTCTTTATTTAAAGACTGTGATGGATTCCCTTTCCTCTGTGAATGAATTCCAGAGGATAAGTCCAGCCTGTGGGTCCCCAACCCTGTTTACTGACCCCAACACTTGCAGGGGCAGGAGCCGTAGTACCAACGGAGACCCAGGCACCGGGTATCTACACCCATGAAGTTGTAAATCAAGCCAACAGATGGCTACTAAAACAAGTTCTATCCTACCTTGTCAGGTAGACCTTCATGAAAAGCTGGAAGGTCAGGTTCAAACAGAATTCTGGGAGTCCTAGGAGTTCTGTACTGGGGAGTGGTACTGTGGAGAGGCAGACGCTAAGCCACTGCTTCCCCGCCCCCTGCCTTTCCACCCTGTCTCCATCAGAACCTGTGAGGACACCTGCTAGGTCTCTGGACACATTCTTTGTTGGTGACCCCCTTGTGGGCAGAAAACAGCACTGAGTGTGGAACGGGGGAAACTGGATTCTTCTGTATCTCCCGGCTTCTCCTGGAAATGTACTTGTTCCGTTTGCATGTGTGTATGTGTGTGTGCATGTGTGTATGCGTGCACATGTGCATGTGTATGTGTGTGCATGTGTGTATGTGTGTGCATGTGTGGGCGTGCGTGTACACACACGTGTATGTGCCTGCATGTGTTTCCATGTCCGCGTGTGTGCATGTGTGTATGCATGCCTCCACGTGTATGTGTGTATTTCAAAAGCAGCAGGAGCTCCCTGAGGAGCCTTGCCAGATTCCTGCCTGTTTCCTTTACACTCGGGCAGAGTGGATGTTAAGTGAATGCTGTGGAATGAACATATGAAAGAATGGGGGCCAGTCTAACACAGTGACTGTGTTTTGGAGCCATCCAGATTTGAGGGCAAAATCTTACCTTGTTGCTCGCTCATTAAATCACTTTGGTTCAGGCTCCTGATCCTGTAAAGACTCAGTTTCCTCATCTCCAGACCAGAGATAAAACTATGACCTATTTTACGGGGGTAGGTGTGAGGATTAAGTAGCAATAACTGGAGCCGACATGTGCAGAGCTAGACTTCAGGCCAAGCACTGTTCCAAGATTTTGCAAGTGTTAGCTCATGTACTCCTGCAATTTTATGGTGGAGGGGTGGTGAAACCGTAAGCTCAGTGCATCTCGGTGCCTATTTCTGATCAGTGGAGAGGATATTTAGGATCTTTAGCCTCTGGGGGCATCTTCTCACGAGTCCTGCTCATATTCGGACCGATGGGCCCTTCTGGGGAGGACAGTGGGATCCAGCACGCAGGGCTCCTCAGGGCTATCTCACAATTTGACCTCCTAGTGGAGCTGTTCCTTCTGCTGCTGCTCATGACATTTCTCCTCTAGGTGGCGCTGCAGAGCGGGAACAGGGATGTTGGGTCGCGGTGCCCCCTGGTGGTCTGTTTCCGTCAACACACCGATTACGTGCAAAGCCGGTTCCATAGTCAAGTGCAGGGAGAGTGGGTTAGAGGAATGTGGGGGAAAATTAGGTTCTGATGTAATTAGTTTTAAGACACAGAGGAGCAAAGTTCGCTTGGGGATATAGACCAGGAGGGGTCCAATACATACCAAGAAAATTATCCTCAATAATAACAAGATAACATTTTTAATTTACTGACCACCTTCTGTGTGTGCATGTAGTACTAAGCACGTCGCCTTCATCTTCCTATTGAATACACCTCCAGAAAGTATGCATCCCAAGGACAATTACTTTTATCTAGAGCCGGGCACACGCTGGGTGTCTAGCACGTAGTAGGTGCTCGATACATTTTGAAACAATGAGTAGTGCAGTCACACTAGGAAGTAAACATTATCATCTCCGCTTAGAAACATGAACAAGAGAAATGAACTTCCGGTCAGCCACATGCCAGAGCCATGAGTTCTGCACCCAGCTCTGCTGCAAGCCAGGGCACCAAGGAGAACTCAGAGCCCTCTGCCTTCAGGGAGCTTGCTGTCCCTTTGGCTTCACCCACACACTCTGTCTTCAAATACCACTCCCTAGGGATTGCCAGGGGTGGCTATTTATGGCTCAGGGAGGAGGTCCGGTGAAGCTCCCCTCATAAATTATAAGGAGAGACACATGTGGGTCAAGATTGGGGAATTCAGTACATGAGAGATCCCCAGGAATCTTGCTCAGCCTAATCTGAGGTTTTCCTTCTCTTCCCTAGGAGAGCCGCTGACTCAGGCAGCAGACATGTGCTTAGCTCCCATAAGAAGCTCCTGGGGGGTTTTCTGGGTCCTGCCTCCTCCCCAGACCGTCGCCTGTCACTGTGCTCCATTTCCCGGGGCTGGAGCTCTCAGGCCTGACCACCGGCTCCTTGGAGGCCATGATCCTCATCTCTAAACCGAGGGCTGTGCTTTAGCTCGGATATGCCAGCACCCGAATCAGTCAGGGTTGAAGGGTGCTGTGCACGTTCTGAGTTTTAGAGCCAGCCCTCAGTCCCATCCAGTCCTCTGGGAATCCCTCAGGTGTGGCCTGAGCATATGGAACTCTGCCTTGGAGATGTGGCTACAAATGGACACCGGCATCATCTGTGATGCAGCGACGCCCCTTCTCGCACCGGCCTCTGCCCTTTGCTGTTGGCTTCTTGCACCTGCTTTCTTTAGGCATTCCATCCTCCTTGTCACTGTCAGACTGTCACTTAACTGTCATTTGCTTCTACCACCCCCCCAACCCCTGCCCGTTTCCTCTGGATTCGAATCTCCTGGTTGTTGGGGTTGGGTACGCTTTCAAAGAGAAGGCTAGGGGTGCTTTCTTCTAGGAATAAAATACCTGAGCTCCGGGGGCTGGGCAGGGAGCTACCGATCCCACGGTTCAGTGACTCTTGTTTACTCCCAGGATGTGGCCAGTGGCGGTTATCAGAAGTCAGCTCTTAATATGCCAGAGGTCACTCTAGGCATTTCTTTGTACCTCCCCAGAAAGGCTCGATAAATGCTGGCTTAATGGAATGTGCACAGAGTTTGGCTGCTCTTGCTGGCTTGTCTTCTGCCTTGTTCTCCACCCCTGCAGCGGCAGTGGGATGGGTGCCTACTGCTGAAAGAGTGTCTGGCCTCAAATTACAGCGTATCAGAGCTCGGGCATAAAATTAGCAGCAGTGTTCTGTGAACGAGGAGCCGGAGAAATACCCACATTCAGCAGAACCAAGGGCAGGGAGGGAAGAGCTGGCCCCCCACAGGCCCTGGGCCCTTCCCTGGACAACCTTCCCATCCCCGCTCCCCTCCCCACCACTGTGGAGGTGGGGATGGCTGCCCAGTGGCGAAGTCAGGGCCACACATGGGAGGCTTCTTGGGTTTGAGGGGGTGGAGGATGGGAAGGCAAGACCTTGAGAAATCTGGGAAGGTGAACTTGAGGGCTTGTCGTCCCTGAAGCATGCACATGCGCGCGTGCACACACACACACACACACACACACACACATGCACACTGAAAACTAGGAACAAGAATAAGAAATTCCCATGTGGCTAGGCATTTCGTACATTTTTCTCATTAATGCCCAGTACTACCATTCAGTAAGCCTGTGTCACAGATGGGTAAAGAAAGGATCAAAAAGGACATGTGGGTTCCCTGAGTTCACATGCTATACATGCATTCAGGTTCACGGTCATGGTGCGCCCGCGTGGATCCCAGCACGTAAACCCGGCTTCTCGTTCTCACAGTCTCACTGCTCCACACTCAGCTGCGTGCCCTGGTGCGGACACGACCCAAACACACTCACACGTCCCATTAATGGGCAACTCCGTATGTTTCCAATCATGCACACACGATGATACCCACAATCGCATGCCAGGGCTATGCCACACTTCTGGCTGAAATTGTCACTTCCTGCCTTTCCCGACCAGCTCCAGGGCAGCGCTGACCTCAGCCATGGCTGGGAGCTTGTGCTTGCAGCTCCTGTGCTTACAGAGGCCTGCCCCGCCTCCCTCTTCACCCTGTCCTGTAACTCTGCATTTAGCTGCTTTAGCCCGTGGACCAGGAGCCCTGAGACTCCAGTGACCAGGTTGGAGTCATGATTCATATTAGCTCTAGTTCTCCAGGTGTGAATTCCTCTGTATGTTGAGTCTGTAAGCTGCCTTTCATAGTGTAGGTGTTCTTTACATAATTTATGATATTGATTTGTGAGTTCACAGGGCGGTTTTATTGTGGTTCCCACAGGCTCATGGATTCCAAACTGTTTCGATGTAATGCCTCAGCTTGGGGTTTCCACACCATGTGGGTAGCTTGGATCCGGGCCTCACGCTAGTGCATGTTTCGGGCTTGAGGCTCTGATCTGGTGTACAAGGCCTGGGAGAGTATCTCCCTTCCTGCAGGTCCCCCAGGCTGATAGCTGAGAAAGGCTGGTCCTCTACTCAGTTCTGACATCTGGCTTCACCCTGGGAACTCAGATTTCACTTCTTTCAGTCCCAGATTAAGGATTAAAATCTCAGCCCCAATAACCCATATCCACCCTTAGTTTTCCCATGGAGTATGAGGCACCAGGCCCCTTCTCTGGTCTAGGTTATCCCTCTCTCAAAACCTAAACATTACACTTTCTTGCTTGTGAGCTAGGTTCTATATGTTTAAAATACTAAAAAAAAAAAAATGTATTATCCAGCTTTCTTTTTATGTCTGGAGTAGGATGGGGAATTTCAGCTTGTGTTCACCCTGCTATCTTATGTCTGTCTTCCACATGCCTTACTCAGTAAATAGTTGTTGACTGTCTCTATTTTCTCATTCATGTCCTCTCCTCTGTCTTTCTCCAATTGTTCATGCTTCCCAAAGAGTCCATAAAAGATTTTGGTTTCAGAAGAGCCCTTGGCTGGATGAAGAGAGGGAGATCCTCTCTGAGTCAGGGACCCTCTGGAGCTGGGTCTAGAGCATGTTTTCTCCTGGGGACTCTGTCTCCACTCTGAACTCTCTTTGGGGCAGAGTGTCCTTTGGGGTGGCTGACTGGAGTAGGGATGAGGTTCAGAAGAAGGGCTTGAGGTTGCCAACCACCCTCCATTCTTATAGCCAGGTAGTCCTCGGGATTCTGAGAAGGGCTCCTGTCCCCACTCCCTTCATCTGGGAGGTAACAAAGGGACTGTGGTAGGAGGCTCTGGTCTCCATGCAGCTGGCTCTTTCCCCCCAGACCCCTGTCCCAGTCCTCGGGGCACTGCTATGGCATGAGTTTGGGACAGATGGAGTCAGAAGGGCCCAGTCTGTGGTGCCATGGTTGGCAAGGCATGGCTGCTTCCCATCTCTGCTCTCTCTCTGCTGTTCTGCTTTGCCACTGCAATGCGTGAGTGAGTGTTGAGTGTGAATGAGAGTGTGTGAGTTTGTGATGGCTTGGGGTTTACTGCGTGTGGCTGTGGACTTCTCAAGGAGCTCCCTTCAGAATCCGGTAGCCATACCTCTGAGAGGAGCCACAGAATCACCAGCCGGAAGGAAGCCCTGAATCCTGGAGTTAGGCAGGACCAGGAGTTTGGACTTTCTCCTTAAGTGCAAGGCGAAGCAGTTGAAGAGTTTCGGCAGGAAAGGATGTGATCGGATGTATAATATAAAGTTCACCGTGGTTGTTTGATCCAGCAAAGACCGGCTGGCCGTGCCAGGCCTGGGGATCTAAGGATGAGGAGAGGATAGCCCAGAGTTCCTGGGGAAGGGGAAGACAGAAGCATAAACCACCTGAAATTCACACTGTGTAGGACAGAGGCAATTGAGTGCTAACTCGGGGAAACCAGGGAGGCTTCCCGGGGAAGGTGGCATTTGCCCAGAGCCCGGGGGATGGGAGGCAAGGTGGAAGGCAGCACTCCAAGCCTAAGGAATAGTATGGGCAAAGGTTTGGCCACGAGGGTGAGAGGGCTGGGCATGATGAGCCGGAGGATGAGAACTCTCCAAGTTTGCGAGGCCCCTTGTAGCTGCCAGTCCAGGGACCCTGTCTCGGATGGAATAGAGCTCTCTGATGCCCAGCGGCGGCCCTGCACCAAGAAATCACATGGAGGAAGTCCTCAAAGCCCCCGAATCTGTGGATTCCTGCAAGCCCAGGATCCAAGTGGGGGCACTTCCCCAATTGCAGTGCAGCTGGGAGATGGGGAAGAGGAAGTGTGGGCGGAAGGCTAGACCTACAGAGCCCAGAGGAGGAGCCTCTTCTAAATGAGAGAGGCAGGGGTGGAGCCGCCCCAGGGGTGGCTCTTGGGGACTCCCAGGACCACAGCAGAGACGCAGGGTGGCTAGAGGTGAGTGAGAGGTGAACTCGCTGGGGCCTGGCCAGGTGAGACTCTCGCCACCCTCTCCCCGCGCGAGCACTGTCGACCATGGCCTTGGCCCAGCAGCTGCGGGCTGAGAGGTGAGTGCGGGGGCAGTGCCGTCCCTGGGACTCCTCCCTGTTCCCCAGCAGGCCCTGGGGGACAGAGGCCCACCCTCCTGCAGCCCCTTGTCAAAGCTAAGAGGCTGGAACTGAGTCAGAACACGAATGCTCAGAAATGCAGATTCTTAGAAGTGTTTCAAGGAAGCCTCCAGTCGTGGCTCACTTCCCTCAGATGAAAGCGCCCAGGCTCAGAGACGGGAAGTGACTTTCCCAGGGTCAATAGGAGTGGGTGTAGGGTCTGGACGGGGTCCTGGGTCCCAGGCTGGGCTCGCTGCTCACCCCGTGGTCAGCAATGGCTTTCCATCTTTGGTTCAAAGAGAATCACAGGATCTGGCTTCTTCCTCTTTATCCAAGGCCTAGCTCAAATGTCCAAAGTCATCCCTCCCTGCCCCTGCATTGCTCTCCGACTGCTCGCCCTCTTTCCTTTTTCTGCAGAGTCCTTAGACCACTTGCATTACACTCTATACTGCCTCATTCTTCTTCTGTATTGCTGACTTCCCCATCAGCAGGCCCCATGAGGGTCCTTGTCCTCCAGTCACTGCTGTACCCCTAGTATGTGGAATGACACCAGGACAGGCTAAATGCTCCAGAAATCCTGCTGAATGAGTGAGCCAGTGAGTGGATCTTTGAACTGGAGAATGTCCTTGGATCCTCCAGTCCAATCCTGTCGTGGTGCAGATGAGGAAAACGAGGACCGAGGAGGATAAAGTACTTCCGCAGGGTCACCTGGAGAATGGCCTCACCAGGGCCTACCCTCATCTCTCAGCAAGACTGTTCCCTGAGCCATGGGGCACCTGAGGACACAGGGCTTAGCTCCTGTCCTAGATTGGAACAGCAGGTGACATCAGAAAGAAAGCATGCCCACTGCGTGGAGGGGACTCCAAGTGTCGCCAGAGAGGGGTCAGACTGCTTTAGGTCAAAGTGGGCGGTGAAAGGTCCTTGGTGGAGTCTGGGGGCTGGAGGTGGAATTTCCAAAGGCTGAAGGTCAGAAGAAAGCTTGTCAGTGTGTGTGTGTGTGTGTGTGTGTGTGTGTGTGTGTGTGTGTGTGTGTCAGAAGGAGGCACGTGAAGCCAAAGCCCGGAGGGGATCCAGAAGGGCCTTGGGGAGCCTGAGGGCGGTGCTAGGGCTGGGGCTGCCCCACCAGGTTCTCCTCCCCACAGGTTCTCCTTAGAGACTAAGCCGAACACAGGAATGCACCAGAACTAGCCGCCATGTGGCTCATGGCACTTCCTGATTC
Organism: Spilogale gracilis; assembly: GCA_004023965.1. NCBI lineage: Eukaryota > Metazoa > Chordata > Mammalia > Carnivora > Mephitidae > Spilogale > Spilogale gracilis. The sequence goes on along the minus strand of PITA01007603.1, from coordinate 10,705 downwards.
TCAGGGACTGTGTCAGAAGACAGGATACCCCTCAAGAGCCGGCTGTGCTTCCTGCCTCCCACTCTCTGGTGTTTTGTAGCCACCCTTACCCCTCAGAGGAAGTGGAACGGGCACCCTCCTGCCTCCCTTCATGGGGTCATGGACCCAGGTCCTGAGGTCACTGGCCTCCCTACCTCTTAGGGGCCCTGAATGTTCTCTGCTTGAGGTCAGAGTGGAGGATGGAAAGGGAGGGCGAGGGTCCAGCAGAACTTTAGGAGACCCCCAGAACCCACCCATCCAAAGTTTGAAAGGACTGCCTTGGGATAGTGAGTTTCATCCCAACAAACATGTTTTGAGCACCTACTGTGTACTGGAGCCACTCAACATGACCTAGCTGACCCCTGAGGGCTTCTCCAGGCCTCCGTCAGCCCCTCACATCCAGGCTCCACAGTGGACTTTGCATGAATGATACGGCCATGTAGGAACTCTGAGCAGCCCGACCCCAGAAGGCCCTGAGTTGACTGCAGTTCTGGCGGGCCTCGCTGAGCTCTCCAGGGCAATGGCTCTTCTGGGGGGACTTCCAGTTGGGTTTGCTGCACCCCTGCATCCATCTTGGTGCAGCGGGCAGCCGGGCCATTCCCATGCTGACCACCGGGGGACTTGCTAAGACACGGGGTGACCCCATATGGATCCCCTCCTATGTGTCTCGTGCAGGGTCCCTGCTTTCATGGGGACTCTGGGGCTGGACTCACTATGGATGAGACCTTCTGAACCATGCCTCCTTCACCCAGCACCCCGGGGCAAGGCCCAGGGCCTTCTCGATGGGCCCTGCTTGTGTCTCGAGTTACTTTCCACCTCCCAGATTGGAGGTGCCCACACCCCGAAGTTCTTTGCACTTGCCCCCTCTGGCATGGCTAGAGACATTGCACTCGGTTTCCCTTGCCCATTGAACTGTGGCCAACTCTGGCCCCACTTCCTCCAGGAAGCCCTCCCTGACCACCCTCTATGGGAGCAACCCATGAACCTCAGACATGCATAGCACCCTGCTTTTCTTTCTGATGGACGTAAGCCCTATCTTCGAAGTGCCTGCTTGCCGAGCTCTCCTGCCTGCTGCCCTACTAGTCCTTAGGGCTGGGAGGGGTTACAGTAATGGCCAGCCTCTAGGCTAGTTCAAAACTCTGTGTGCTTTTCCTTCACAGCCTCCCCAATCATTGAAATGATGTTGTTAGTTGTCTAGCTTCAAACCTTCACTCAGACATGAGACCCAGGCGGGCAGGGGCCATGTCCAAATGTGCTTAGGGCAGTATGTGAGCTACAGTAGGTGCTAACAAGGGTTCGCTATTATTATTATTACCGCAGGTGGGGAAACTGAAGCTGGGGGGTGCTGGGATTTATCTACGTGTGTGCAGCAAGCTGTTGGGGTAGCAAACTAGGATCAGTGTGGTGTCTGGGAACGAAATTCTGCTTAGGCTCAAATCCCAGCTTCTCGATTTCCTTGGACAGATTCTGTAACCGTTCCATGCCTCAGTTTACCCCTCTGTAACAACAGTGCCAGAAGGGCATCGGGTGCATAGCGCAATTCATGAAACTGTTAAGCGTGGCTATGACCCAACCTGGTCATTCCCTGCCCAGGGCCATTTCTATGCTGGGGTTCCTTCCTTCCTGCTCGCCCCCGCCCCCATCCTGTTGCAGATGAAATAACCATGAAATTCACAGCCTCTGGGGAGAAATTGGAGGAGGAAGCTTCTGGCAAGGGTGTTGCCCTGGGGTCATGTGTGGAAAGTGAGTGGGGAGGCTGCCAGTGGGAAGTGGTGGGGATTTCCTCTGCCTGCCCACTGCTACCCTGAGTTACACCCCCAAGTGGCAGCCGCCAGTGTCCTGGGGGAGCCAGAGGTCCCACGCAGCCCAGGCCACGTGGGGACCAGCTGCAGCTGGGACTGCGTGTGCACCCTGGGAAACTGATCTCCCCTGAAGGTCTGGCCAGTTTGGGGAGGTGGCAGCTCCGCCCCCACTCCCACCCTGTCTCCCAGCTGCCCCGGACTCAGTGACCCCTGGTTGCTCTTTCTCTGTGCCCTAGACTGTCTGTTTTCTCATCGTCCACCTGTCCCTCTCAGCCCCCTCTGCTCACAGATTGCTCTTCTGGGTGGGGGGCACATGGTATCTCCCTGACCCCATCAGAGACCCACCCCCACCCCCCTCCCCAACCACCCCCACTGAGCCTAGAGCCACACCAGCTCTTGCCAGACCTCGACCTGGGGGCCCAAGGGCCTCACATTAGCATGCCCCAAACTCAGCCCATCAGCACTGCTCCCCTCCTACCCATCCTGCTCAGCATATAGGTAATATGTAGGTGTCATGCTTGACACTGCCCTTTCTTGCACTTCCAAATCCAAACCGTCCCCAAACCCTGCTGACCATTACTCAGGAATGACTCACCGATTGGTAGCGAGTCTGCTGGAAATGTGTAAGTCTGCAGGACACTGAGAAACTAGTTGGAGTTTAAACAAATAGGAGCTAATTTTTTTTTTTTCATATAACAAGGAGTTCAGAGGTAGGCTGCAGCTGCTTCTGCAGTTCAGTGACCTCAGGACCAGAATCCCAGAGATTCCTTTGGTCTTCCTCCTGTCTTTGCCTCATGGATGCAATATGGCTGCTGTGGGTCCAGGCAGCACACCTGCTGTCAAAGTAGGCAGAAGGGGAAAGGAGAAGAAACCATACTGGACTGTCCCTCCCTCTGGGTCAGGAAAGCAGACACTCCCGGAGAGGTCCTAGTGCAGATTTCCTCGTAAGTCTCACTGGCCAGAACTGGTCACATGGCTGGTCCTAGCTGCAGGGAGCCTGGGAAATAGAAATAGACCAATCATGGCCTATCACCTTGAGGCTAGAGACATTGCCACCCTAAAAAAAATGGCGCTTGACTGGCAGGAAGAAGCAGGAGACACAACAATGAGGCAGTGGCCACCACGGGTTGTGTCTCCATGTCTGTCCTTTCCTCCTGCCCCCCCCATCTGGCTTGTGCCCCCACCGTCTCTCAGCTGTACCACTCTGGGAACTTGAAGTGCTGCTCTATCCCTTCTGTCTCTACCCTCCCTTTCCTTTGCACACAGCTGCCTGAGTTGACCGCCTAAAGCTGGAATCCTACTATATTTATTCTCTTCTAAAGCCTTGCATGGCTCCCTATTGTCTAAAGAAGTTACGTGGCTGAGCACCGGAGACTGTCCTCAGCTTGGCCTCACCTGCCCGTTCAGTCTCCAACCACAGCCAGCTCCAGTCACACTGGACCCAAGCCCACTCCTCACACCTTGAAACCTTAGCATATGCTGTTCCTACAGCCTGGAAGGCCCTCCCCCAACCCCCTGGACTGACTTGGTGGACTCCCCTAGGACCTTTTGTTCAAACTTCTAGACCCCATTCGGAGGCCTCGTCCACCTCTGCGGACTTCCCCAGCCCGGGTATGATGACCCATTCTCTCTGTGGGACATGCGTTGACTTTGTTTCCCGCGTTGACTTTGTTTCCCGCCGTGACCCAGGGCCTGGCCCAGGGTGTGACATGGAGGAGGTTACTTGATGTGCTGCTCCTGAATGAAGAACGCAGCCATGGAGCAGTTAGCTGGACTGGAATAGGGCTGCTGACACGTAGTCCCATCTCCAAGTGCCTTCACTGTGGAGGTCCGGTCTGTGTCCCCGCCCGGCTCCGGAAGCGGTGTTGACAGAGGAATGCCAAACACGCCCTTGGGTCACTTCTGCACACGGCGGCCCAGCAAGCCCGTCGGTCAGGTGGTAACAAGGCTGTCCTTCCCTCCCGTCTCCCTCAGTGACTTTGAGCAGCTTCCTGATGATGTCGCGGTTTCTGCCAACATCGCCGACATCGAGGAGAAGAGGGGCTTCACCAGCTATTTTGTAAGACAGACCCCTGACCTTCAGCTTCTGCCCACTGACCCTCCAACTCTCTCATCCCCTTAACTTTGCTCCCAGTGGTTCTCAACAGTGCGGTTTTGCCCTCGAGGAGACGTTAGGTAGTAAATATCTTGAGACATTTTAATGATTCCAGCTTGGGGCCGGGGGTGCTGCTGGCCTCGGGGGGATAGAGCCCAGAGAGGCTGCTTGGCACCGCCCAGCGCACAGGACAGCCACCCCGCCGCAGAAAAGTAGCTGCCCCCTGTGAATACCGAGGTTGAGGTTGAGAAACGCTGCTCTCATCCTAGGACCTTCGACCCCCCACCCCCTACCTTCCCCCGCCCCTGACTTCCCTACACCCTGGCCTGTGTCCTTCCCAGGTTTTCGTCATCGAGGTGAAGACAAAAGGGGGCTCCAAATACCTCATCTACCGTCGCTACCGCCAGTTCTATGCCTTGCAGAGCAAGCTGGAGGAGCGGTTTGGGCCGGAGAACAAGAGCAGCCCATTCACCTGCAACCTGCCTACGCTCCCAGGTAGGCAGCCGGTCCCGGTCCCGTGGCCAGCCCCGCGACAGAGCTGCGGCCCTCCGCCTCTCCTTCCAGCTCTGCCGCCCCTGGTGGTCACTCCGCGTTCGCCTCCAGGGCAAATATTTCGTGGGTGGCCCCTCCTGGCAGTCCCTGTCTGCCGCCTCTAGCCCGTGGCCCTTGACCTCCTGTCCACCCTGTGCGCCATCAGTCCCTTGCATCTGGCGTGGACTCACCTTCAGCGCCCCCTGCAGCCTTGTCTGAGAACTGCCCTTTGACTTCCTGCTCCGCTGGGATTGGGTGGGCGCCCAGCTTTGCTTCTGGGCAGTCCCCTCTCCCCGTGCCTCCTGGCCTCTCTCCCCCACCCCGCCCACACATGCACCGCGGTAGGCCCAGATCTCCAGCTGCTCCGCGCCTGTGTTCTGGAGTCCTGCAGGGGTGTGGGGTGCCGGGTCCGTGGGGCAGTCTCAGGATGCCCCCCACCACACCCCGCAGGCCACAAACAAGCACCCTTCCCACAAACAGCGGAGACACTTCCCGCCCTTTCCTTTTTCGGGCGCCAGGCTTTGCCTCCCGCTTGCTCTTGCTTTCTCTCTGTCTCAGCAGAGTCCCAGAGGAGCTGAAGCTGCCCCGCCCCAGGGGCTCCTGGCTTCTCTTCACCTCCTTCAGAGCCATTTCCACTTGCACCTGCCCCTTCACTGTCTCTGGGCTGCTGGGGAAGGGGGACCCTCCTGCTCTGAGCCAGCCTCCCCACAGGCTCCAGGGACCTTTGCCCCTCCTTCCCCTCAGTGGCTTTCTCCAGACAACTTGTGGCCTCCTTCTGCACTTGCCTTCTCCTTATTCGCAGACTCTGCCAGGCTCTCCCACAGCCTCAGGTCTCCTGTCTTTAGACAAGCCTGTGCCATGAGGAGGCTTTCTGGCCATAAGCCCCCTTAAGGCCCGATGGCCCTCAAAATCTCCTTTCTTTTGGGAGTCACTCACTGTCCCCCTTTTCCCTCCTGTCCCCTGCTCATCCACTGGCTTGCTTTCTGCTCTCACTGTCCCACTGAATTCCCCTTGGGATGGTGACCCGTGCGTGACCTGTTACGTCGGATTTCTGTGGGCATATCCCGGCCTCACCTTTACTGTCCCTCTTCTTCCTCCGGGAACCTCTTCCTGACCCCTCCCAGGTCTCTTTCTACCTCATCGGCTACTCCTCCGGCTCCTGACACAATCTGCCCCCTCTGCCGCTCCTTTGAAAGTTCTGGGGCTTTCTACGTGGTGTTCTCACCAGCTTTCTTCTCCCTTCCAATACCCTCCCCATAACCAGGTTATCTGACCTCTGACCTTAACTGCTGTCTTGTTGCTGTCACATCCCAAAGGCCTCACCACCCCAGACCCCAGACGCTGCCCTCCTACCACCACCAGCCATCAGCCCCTCTCCGTCTCACAGGCAACAAAATTTGCCTTCTTCTGGAGTGGTTGGGAGGGGCCCTTCAGCACAGCTGAGCCAATGGGAAGGATTCCTGGTCTGGGTGGGCAGCTCTGAGCCCAGAGACCGTGGTCGTGGGCCAGACGCCCAGGACAGCTCTTTGCATTTCTGCAGCCAAAGTCTACGTGGGTGTGAAACAGGAGATTGCCGAGATGCGGATTCCTGCCCTCAATGCCTACATGAAGGTAACCTTGGTACCCGGAAGACCGCTGAGAGGGTAGCATCCCCAAGCGGGGCCTGGAGCTGGCTATCCTGCTCCAATGGCCCCCTCTGCAGTCCTTAAAGGCCAGGCCTGGGGAGAGAAACAGGATGTGTTCTTAGGGTTCCAGAGGGTGGGGCAGGAGCAAGGGAGAAGGAACAAGGAACCACATTTGGAATCGACAGGTTGGGTGTCTCTGCCAGATGTTCTGATACTGAGGTGAATAGGATCGAGTGTGTGCCTGCAAGGTACCCACTGCCCAGTGGGGATGGGGGGCGGGTGGGTCACAAAATCACAAAATCATGGCCTGTGTGACAGAGGCATGATGGGCCAGGGCCTCAGCTCTCTCACACAGTGCCTTTGTACACACTAGAGAAGGGCTCTTGGGTATTTCCCAACCTGTAAACTGTCTGCATCCCTAGGATATGGGAGCACAGAGAAAGAAGCATCTTGAAGGTAGAGACCACGCTGTTCAGAAAAGGCCTTCTCCCATTCAGGACTGTGCAAAAAGGCACAGTGGTTATCATGAGGTGGTGAGCACCCCATCACCAGAGGCATCTAAGCCATGGCTTGATGGCAACCTTAAGAAACTGGAGAGGGAAGCCCTCCTCATAGCACAAAGTCACCCTCATAGTCAGCGAGGGCTCCTCCTCCTCTTCTGCTCTCATGGCGGAAGGGCACGGAGCTAGGGGTCTCCAGTCTTCGCTCTGATCTTGACTGTTCGGGTGATTTGGGGTGAGTTGTTCATCCTCCCTAGGCTTCGGTTTCCACACCTGAGAAATGGGGCTGTGACTCCAGCTCACCAGTCTCATGGGAGGGGAGTGATGTTGGGAGCCTCCAGACTGTGAGAGATCAGAACTCCTAGTGGAGTGAGCGGCAGGAGGAGTGCAGAGGAGGTAGGAGGCAGGAGGAGAAGACCCCCGCCCTCTGCAGTGGCTGCAGGAATGCTGGGCTCTGAGCAAAGAGGGACCGTGGGAAGCCCTGGGCCGCAGCCCTGGAGACATCTCCCCTCAAGGGGGCGCTGTGACAGTGGCTCCTTCAGGGTGGCGGGAGGCTCCTGTCTCCCCCTGCAGGGCTAGGAGAAGAATGAACTCTGGAGGGAGGGGTGAGGCTGTGGAGCCAGCACTCTTCCTCCCACACCTGGGCTTAACCTGGAGGATCCCATCTTGGCCTTCCTGTCTGCTTTGTTTCCTCCAAGAGGAAGAAAGTCGCTGCAGGAATTTCTACTATGGGAAACCCCAGCCTGTGCCTGAAATGTTCAGGGACGGGGAGCTCACTACCACACTCCCTGCTCAGCCCCTGTTGGACAGCTATTAGAAAAATCTGATTCCTTGTAACTTCCACCCACCGGTCTCACCACTGTCCTCATGGAGAATATGGGTCATGTGATAATGACACCTGCTTGGAAAGATGTGGGGTGCTCTGACCGATTGCCAGGAGGCTCTTGATATACATTTGTAGGATAAACGAATAGACTTGGTTATTTCCCTCACTAACTGGTGAGTTCGATGCTATCCTCCCTATTCACAAATGAGGAAGCGGAGTCACTTACTCCGTGGAGCCACTGGATAGGAGGGCTGGGATTCGAAATCGCGGCTCTGTGTACCCACTGTGCTATGTTACAACGAAAGCGACAGTGACAGCACTCGTCTCCAACTCTGACAGCACACTTGCTAGATTAGATGGCTGGTAGAGTTCTAAGTGTTGTACACACATCACTCACTTCCTTACTCCATCCTCCAAGGCAGACCCTGGTATCATCCCCATTTTATTAATGAGCATACGGAGGCACGCTTGACCAAGGTCATCCGGCTGGGGAGGGGCCTTTGATCCCAGGTGCGGCCTGGCTCCGTGTGCCCTTAAACCCATCTCTGGGCTGCCTCCCAGCCCTCCCCATATGACAGCCTTGTTCTTTCCGGGCTCTGCATTCCCAGTTCCTCTGGGTTAGACTTCCGGGCCCCTTCCCTTCTGCTCCTTCCATGGGATTTTCCAAGTGGGTCTGGGTGCCTCTGGAGTACTCCTGGGGACCTGTGCATTGACCCTGCCAGGGTCCGGGTGCTCTGCGTCCTCACAGAGAGCCTGGTGGTGGGTATAGCCAGCATGATCTTGAGTGAGGGTCCCTTCTCCACTGCTTCCTAGCTCTGCCAACTGGGTCAGGTCCTTTGCGTCTCTGAGCCTCAGTTTCCCCAACTGTGATATGAGATCAAGTATCAGAAAGCACTTTCTAGGCTGTAACACCACCGACTGTTGTTGGTCTGTGCCATTCGAGACCTCCTTTCTCCCACTGTGGTCTCATTTTTTATCTCAAGGCTGGGCCTTGGTGGCAGATGGTTCTGGGCGGCCCAGCTCTGTCACTTGCTGGGCCAAGTGGCCTGGGGAAGGTTCCCTAACCTCTCTGGCTATCCTACCTCCCTGGAAACCCTAGTCTATCAGGTTGTTGGGAGATGGAGAGAGGTCGCCTGGCATGGCACTTGGTGTCATGTCTGAACAGTCACCGTTCTTTCACCTGCCGTCACCATTAATCATTTTGTCTGGAGGTTAGGTTTTCTCCAAATGAACTGTCCTTCAGCCAGCCGGTCCCCTCCTGATCTTGAACCCAGGAGAAAAGTTTATGAAATGTTATGTGTCTTGTTGCTGTGATCAGGCAGAGAAAGCATTACTAGAGAGAGAGACCAGTGCAGGGGAGAGGAGTGGGGCAGAGGGGCTGGGATGTCCACAGATGTTGACTCCCCCACCCTCCCTGGCTCCTCTCCCAAATGCAGAACCTCCTTAGCCTGCCCATCTGGGTGCTGATGGATGAGGATGTCCGGATCTTCTTTTACCAGTCGCCCTATGACTCGGAGCAGGTGCCCCAGGCCCTGCGCCGGCTCCGGCCGCGCACCCGGAAAGTGTAAGTGACCAGCCCGTGTGCTCCCATGGGCCAGGCCCCTGGTCCCTTACCAGGGGCTCCTAACCAAGCGCTCCATCCCAGACGCCCCCACGGCAAAGGCACTTCTTTTCCCTGGAGGAAGGAGAAGAACCAGACATCAGTTCTATCCCTGAACACCCCAGGATGTTCAACCTGTTAGCTGAGCTCTGCAAACTGGTCACAGGCCTAGAGGGTAGAAGGTGCATTTTGTTGTGTGTGACACTGAGGACCAGAGGACGGGGGCTGGGCCACTGCTGGGGAGAGGTGGGTGCCACAGTCCCAGGGGAGATGCCTCAGGACTCAGGGTGCCTGGAGAGAGTGGTGGGAGGGAGGGAGGGGAGGAGGTGCTCTCTCTACAGACATTCCCAGAGTATCTCTTGGGATGACCTGTCCCGCCATCATGTGGTTCCACGGGGCCGGCTGTGGCCTCTGGTGTATCACACTGGCCCCCAGGGGACACTGTGCTTCCTCACTGATTCCAAAATGCCCACTACTCCCTTCCCACTCCCTCCTGAGCATAAAATAATCATGGAAAACCCAAGCTACTGTGAAAGGGCTGGGCTTCTAGAGGCCAGTCTGCTGCTGCTGAGAATTCCACAGACAGTGCTCCTGAGCCCTGCCCTCCCTCCCAGACCCTCCCTCCTTCCTCAGGCTGGTATCTCTGAGTGTCCCCTCGGTCCCTGGCCATCTCTCTGGGGCCCGCAGGCAAGCATGGTCTCAGTTCCTGCTGAGCCACCTGCAGGCCTGTGCCCAGCGTCCTGGCCCAGGGCACTTCTCCAACCCATTTCCCTGATTGAAAAATTACAAGTTGGGTGTGGGGAGTAGAAGGAAGAACAGATGTGAAAGGGTTGATAAGCTAGGGTGCTGAGCAAAGGTGTATCTTCCTCCCCACCTCCTTGCTGAGTCTCCTTGAGCCGTGAGAACCCGTGTGTGTGTGTGTGTGTGTGTGTGAGAGAGAGAGAGAGAGAGAGAGAGAGAGAGAGAGAGAGAGAGAGAGATTGGCCCAGAGGAACAATTGTAGCTACATTTTTCACATCCTCCCCCTCCCCTGCCTTTCTGGCTCCTGAAGGCAGGCTCCTCTGGGGACAGAAGCTGGGAGCCAGGCCCTGGGGGAACCAGGAGGGCTGACAGGCCTCCCTTTTCCCTCCGCAGCAAGAGCGAGTCCCCACAAGGCGCCATCTTGGACCGCATGGCCGCTCCCCGAGCAGAGGTAACCCCAGCTGGGGCCTTCCCCACTGCGCCCTTCCTGCTGGACACCCTCTGTGTGCCCACGATGGGGCTGGGTAATGCAGGGATGAGGTGCTCCCTCAGGGCACCCTGAACCCAGCTGACAGGTAGGGGGGTGCAGCCATCCATCGTCCCTTCAGCAAGCTTTCCTGGCCTCCTACAGGCCAGCCTCACCATGGTGACTGAAGGGTCAGAGAGACCTGGGTTCTCATTCTGGCTCCTCCATCACAAATGGAGTGGCCTCAGATGCTCCCTGAGTCAATTTCCTCCTCTGTTAACTGAGATGCTAAAGTATGTAAAGCAATTTCGTAGGAATTCTGTGAACGCTCCCTTCCTCCCGCCTGACTCCACTCCTCTCCCAGGCCCTGTTCGACTTCACGGGCAACAGCAAACTGGAACTGAATTTGAAAGCTGGAGATGTGATCATCCTTCTCAGTCGGATCAATAAAGACTGGCTGGAGGTGAGGGTGGGGTGAAGATGGGGTGAGGCTGGGGGGGG